>QLOD02167894.1:0-12314 GCA_003260245.2 Sideroxylon spinosum
TGGTGCATACTCTTAATAGAGCCAATAGCTTAAGAGAGTCCATCTAAAACAAAATCAGAAAATAAAATTTGAAAAAAAAAATTGATCTAATATTTATGCAGAGAGAGAGAGAGAGAGAGAGAGACCCTTCTTTTCCAAATAAAGCAGTTTTGTGCATGACGAACAATCTCAAAGTTATTTTTTTGAACCAATGATGTGTTAAACCCAAGGGTAAAGCGTAATTACCCTATAATATATGATGCATAGAAAATAAAATATATATTCCATACTATGTAAGAAATCAAATAATATAAATTGCATTGATGTCTATTACTTAAAGGGAATTTGTGGAGCAACAGACTTGGATCAAGTGGAAAAAAATCTCTGGATTGCCCAGCTCGTGTAACGGGTGCGAAGTTAAACCCAAGGGTAAGCATAATTACCCTGTAATATAAAATTCATAAAGATACCATTTGACGTAGTAAAAAACTCAAACAATCTTTAAAATTTTTTAAAATTTATTTACTTTTTATCTCATTGTACATATTACAAATCCATATTTTATCTCATTCTCATTTTTTATCACTTCAAACACGTTCAAAAAAATAAAATAGAAATTATACATTACGTACGCAATTAAATAATATAAATTTCATTAATTATTTATTAAATGTGGGTATAGCCAACCTAGACATATACACATAAATCTACACATAAATCTGTCCAAAATATTTTAGTCCCAAACTTAAGTCCAAGCCCGTCACATTTTCTATTGTCCAAGCCCACAAAAGATAGGGTCAGACTGGTTTTGTCAAAAGGGCTAGAATTGTTATGTTTTGTACTACCAACAACACAACTTAAAAGAAAATATGATTAGGAATTTATACATTTTTTTTTTTTTTTAAGATTTTTCAGATGGGGATGGCAACTCAATAATATGACGCGACACCATATCAGATTATCGAAAGAAAACATTAACATAGCCCAAAACAAATACATTAACCTGAAATTAATATGATTTATTATTTATTTAACATGTTATGCTAGAAGTGTGGGTATAAACACAAATAAACACATTTTTAATAAACATGAACAAACACAACTATAAACACGAAATGTTAACCCAAATTGCCACTCCTACTCTCAAAGCAAGTATATCTCACTTTTTATTTATTATTAATTATATATGAGCTACTAAAAAACATTTCAAATATGATTTTATTAGGAATTTTGCATAGCAATATGCAAAATCTTAATTTTTATTAGATGATCCAACAATTGTAGTTCAATAAATTTTTATTATTATATTAAACCTCATAATTTCACATATGTTTATTTAATTAGTTGTAATCAAATTAGGTTTTTAATTTGTATAAACTTCAAACAAAAATATGCATAAACTACATTAAGGATTTTTTTTTTTTTTATAAAGATGACTAAAATTTGAACTTTCAAGTATTCGCGGAGCATCCACCATTCCTCTATAAGCTTTAAGTAATCGGAAAAATAGTTACCTAAATCACACTAACTTTCCACAAAGGTAAAATATAATAAAACAAATCGTACAGAAGTTATCAATCTACTAATTCATAAAGTGTTGACAGAGTAGTTGTAAGATGATTTCTTCACAAAAAGAAAATTACTTGTCTGAAATAATTTTGGACATGACTTAGATTGAGGTGTTTCTCCTCTTTTCTCTAGAACCATATGAGAACAAATTCATCCTGAAAGCAATAATAGAACGGGTTCTTAATACTCTCACTACAAGGGAAACGGCCTTTCTTGGTTGCCTAAAGCAGTCGATTAAAGTCCTTAAGCGGTCTACAAAGGTTTTCTCGACTATTTCACGACTGCTAAAAAGTAGTCATGGAAGCCTGGGTCGTGAAAGGTTTTAAACGACCACCTAAGGTTGTAGACCAAAGTTTCAACTGTCACAAGTAGTCGATGTATGGCATAAGCGGACACTTTTCCTTAACCAACTTTAGTCGGTTGGCTAAACTTTTCCTTGATCACTTCAAGGCGGTTGACAAAAGAGGTGGCCACTTTTTTTTTTTTGGCTTAAACCTCAAAACCTGTATATTAATATAGAAAAAAAAAACCTATATATTCATTAAACCTCTATATCTAGTACCATAAAATTAATTTTATCTAACAAAATTCTAAATTTTCAAAAAATATTTAGCAAAATTATATTTACATTATCTTTCATTTATAGAAAATAAACAAAACAACGTCTTCTTGGCACATATTGACCTCAGAGCTCAAAGAGAACCCATGAAATCTAAAATTAACAAAAAATTAAATTGAATATGACTATGAAAACTATAATGACTGAATTTAAATTTTAAATCATAAACTAATTTCAAGTATAAATATTTAAAACTAATCAAATTAAAGGCACAAATTTTAGGGGCCATTCTGTGACTCGAATGATAGCCTGATTTGTGTTTGCAGTTTCTAAATGATCTAGACTCATTCCACGTTGAGTCTGAACCGTAACAAATCTCGTTTGCTCAGTTTGAACAATCAAAACCTAAGTCTAATTATTCTAAACCTTAAATGTTAATATAACCTTCCTGGGGATATTCTGGGCCATCCGTGACTCAAATTCAAGCATAATTTGTTCTCACAATTTCTAAATGATCTAGACTATAGACCCCATATGCTCGATTCAAGCAGTCAAAACCTAAGACTGATAAATATCTAAGCCTTAAGTGTTAAGGCGAAACTTCCTAGGGCCATCTGTGATTCGGATTCAAGCCCGGTTTATTCTCGTAGTTTTTAGATGATCTAGACTTGCTCCACATTGATTTTAATTCACAGTAGACCCCATATGCTCGGTTTAAGCAATCAAAATCTAAGTCTGGTTGTTCTAAGTCTTAAGTGTCAACGCAAATCTTCTCAGGGCCAGTTATTACTCAAATTCATGACTCGGATTCAACTCGGTTTGTTCTCGTAGTTTCTAAATGATATAGACTCCCTCTATATTGATTCTAGTTTGCAACGAACCCCATTTGCTCGGCTCAAATAGTAAAACCTAAGTTGGGGTGTTTTAAGCCTTAAGCGTCAACGCGACTCTTCTCGAGGCCATTTCGGGCCTAAATGACTCAGATTTAAGCCCATTTTGTTTTTGTAGTTTCTAAATGAACTAAACTCAGACTGAACTCACTCTGAGTTTAGTCTGGTTTGCAATGAAACTCGTATGCTCTGTTCGAGAAGTCAAAACCTAAGTCAGATGGTTCTAAGCCTTAAGTGTCAACGCAAACCTTCTCGAGGCTGGGCCATCCATGACTTGGATTCAAACCTGGTTTATGTCCATAGTTTCTAAATAATCTAGACTCATTCCATGTTGAGTCTAGTTTGCAACGGACCCTACATGCTCAGTTCGAGTAGCCGAAACCTAAGTCTCGGTGTTCTAAGCTTTAAGTGTCAATGCAAATATTCCCGGGGCCATTATGGACCATCGTGACTCGAATTCAAGTCTAATTTGTCCCCGTAGTTTCTAAATGATCTAAACTTACTCCACGTTAAATTTGGTTTGCAACAGACCCCGTTTGCTTAGTTTTAGTGGTCAAAACCTAATTCTAAGTGTTCTAAACCTTAAGTGTATGCAAATCTTCTAGGGCCATTCCGGGCCATTCATGACTCGGATTCAAGCTTGTTTTGTTCCCACAGTTTCTAGATGATCCAGACTCACTCTACATTGAGTCTAGTTTGTAACGTACCCCATTTGCTCTATTTAAGTAGTCAAAACTTAAATCTGGGTGTTCTAAGCCTTAAGTTTCGAACCTAGATTGTAAACTACATACAATAATGATACAATATGATCTAACGTAATAGTTTATAGTTATTGATAATTACCGACATTCATATCTCGTGATGATAAAATCTATGTCCCTGAGGCAGGCTTAATATCATGATCGGCATCTTACAATTATTAGTTTACAATTTCAGTTATACTTTATTTGTTAAAACAAAACAAAAATAATAATGAATCTTCAAAACAAATATTGGAGTACCTGAGTTTGAAAGTGAATATCACGAAACTCCACCCACAGCTGATCTCATAGTTCGCCCATCTCAGCATGTACCTTCTCAAGTACCTCCACCTGAACCTCAGTTTAGATCTTAGCAATGACCTCGGTAAGGATCTCTACCTGAATCTCAGCCTAGAGTTTAGCTTCAACCTCCTCTTGGATCTCGACCCGTAGCCACTCATGCAAATCCACTCGAAACATCTCCAAGCGCTCGTTCAAGAGCTGCTCGATCTCTCACCTCGGTGCACCTCTGCAATACCGTACTAGCTGCTGCAGCAACTATCTGTTGAACCACGACCGAAGGTATGCCAGAGCCAATGCTATGCGTATAGCTCTAGCCGTCCAAAAATACCTGTCTTGTACCTCGAACTCACACTCTATCTTCGGAAGCTTTGCTAAACGTGCCCAGACCCACTCGAGGATGGCCCTCACGTCAGGTTGTGCGAGGTTGTGTATCCTTCGAATATGCAAACCCAATCGATGGAAATCTCTTTTGTGGCCATCTGCACAAAATGTGAATTACATTAGTAAACAAACATAATAGAATAAACTTATTAATATGGGATAAACAAAAAATAAGTTACAATTATCTACTAAAAAGCCATATACCTCATGCAGTATATCTTGGATGTGCTATCCCTTGGTCATGTACGTTAGGCCTTGATTGGCCTGATTGGCTGAGTTCGTAGCCACCTCAGTCTACATTCAAATAAGGAGATACAATAAGAAATATTTACTATCGTATCAAATGCAAATGAAATACCTGATCATGAAATAAAGTCTATATAAGCATTAAATCATACTGGATTGCATTGTTGAACTTATATGATATAAGGTCCAGCCACTGCTTCGAGACTACGCAAAAAGGATATCGTTATAGGATGTCTAGGGATCCCACCAATGGCGTGTAGTTGAGGAGTGTTCTTAGGAGTTAATGGTGATAGTGGTTAGTGGTTAGTTAAGGGTGATTGGTAGAACTCTGTGCATATATATCTTCAATTTATTAATGAGAAAATAGGATATAAATTTTAAATTTGATCTTATGATCGAGAGTAATGGATTTCTTTTATTGTTTCTCTCTATTATCCCTATCTAACATCTATCTTATTTATTTGGTTTTTATTCAAAAAGTGACAATTGGTATCAGAGCATTCCTAAGGCTTCCAATCAGAGCCAATCATGAGCCTGAGCCAATATGGGATCAATTAGAGCATTCCGTAGCAATGACAACAATAAAATCTAATGATGATGGATGATGATTTACGTGATGGGACATGTCAAATTCAAGAAGATATACATCAATGGAAGGAGGAGTTTCAAGTAAATGTATCAGCTTCAACTCTACCAACTTACATCAATGGAAGGAGGAGTTTCAAGTGAATGCATTAGTTTTATCAAATGAATAAGGAGTTTTAGGTGAATGCATTAGCTTCATCAAAGGAATGAGGAGTTTCAGGTGAATGCATTAGCTTCAACTTTGCCAACTTACATCAATGGAAGGAGGAGTTTCAAGTGAATGCATCAACTTTAACTCTGCTAACTTACATCAATGGAAGGAGGAGTTTTAGGTGAATGCATCAACTTCAACTCTACCAACTTACATCAGTGGAAGGAGGAGCTTTACGTGAATGCATCAGTTTCAACTCTACCTACTAAGTATTACACTCAAACGTTGAAGCTTAGCTATTACAACCAGACGGCTTAAACTAAGGATAATTACAATTAGAATTCAACTCCGCTAAGTATGACACTCAAACGTTGAAGCTTAGCTATTACAACCAGACAGCTTAAACTAAGGATAATTACAATTAGACTTCAACTCCGCTAAGTATGGCTTCCTAAGTATGGTTATTTCAAGCTATGTGGGCAAATTCCAAAAGCTTAAGAATACGTGCAAATTCCAAATGGTAGAGGAGAGAGGATACATGGGATACGTATTTGGTGTCAATTCATTCTAAAGGTTGGAGGTTTTGAAATTTAAAGTTGAAGTTGAGGGAAAAAAAATATTTGTTTGTTTGCTACCATGGATAGCCACCACCATTCAAATTTAAGATTTAAATTATCAAATTCTTAAGGACAAGGTTTATGTAAGGGGAAAGAAATGTTATGAACTTATTTTTTATATTTTATGTTTATAATTTTTAGTTATATAGATAGATAATTATGTAGATAACGTTTAATTGTGGAATTAGTTGTGGAGTGTTTTTAGGAGTAGTGAAATAATTGAGAAGTGCTTTTAGGAGTTAATGATGATAACGTTTCGTGGTTAGTTAAGGGTGAGTGGCAAAGCTCTTGTGTATATATATCTTCAACTTATTAGTGAGTAAATAGAAGATAAATTTTGAATTTAATCTTATGATGAAATGGATTTATTTCAATTTTACTCTCTCGTATCCCTATCCTATATATATCTCATTCATTTGGTTTTTATCCAAACCATGTGCACATAACATAGCCCAATAGAGGCTTCATTCCAGGAACTTGAAAATTAATTCTATGGACACCTAGTAACACAAATAATATCACATCCCATCAGAATTTGATTAATTCTTTGTAAGAATAACAAATCAATGATTTTGGAAGGGGGTTTGCTGTCGTGATTCGAAGGTGCTCGGTTTGATTTTGGTAAAGGGCTTGCTGTCGCTTGTTGGGGTCACTTGTCCAATCTCCCCAGAATTAAGGCATTGCTACCTCATAGTGTTTAAAGGGTTTTGTTAGGGCCCACTTCGATGGAATGAAATGGGATGAAAAATAAGAGAAAGATTAAAAAATTTAAAATCTATCACTTGTGAATTTTTATTTAAGAATGAAAAGAAAAAAAGTAAAAAGAAATGAGAATAAAATTAGTGTTAATTTGTCATTTTGAAAGTTTTCTAACAAATATTTTTTCTTTACTTTCCTGAACTTACAAACAGAGCCTTTGCATGAAATCATAATGAACCTATTTGGTATAAAATTTATAAAAATATATATATTATTTTGAAGTGGCTTGCGAAACTTGAAGCCAAGCTATCATTAAATTGAGTTCAATTTAAATTTTTATCAGACCAAACATAAGGCTTGTGTTCCGCTTGACTTACAAATCGAGTTCAAGCTAAATTTCAATCAAACCGAGTTTAAATAATTCACAAATAATTTGTCTCGTGGCCATCGAGAGATTTTTCAGCCTTTGAACCCAAAACCACTCCTTTCCCATTATATACTACATATTTATTTATTTGTTTCACTCTCTAAAAGGGGAAAACAATTCTCTTTTTTCTAAACTATAGCTTAGGCTTAAAGCCCATTTGAAGTTCTAGGAACTCTAAAAAAATTCAAAAGTCTTAACTTTTTTAAATTCTAAAAAATTCTAACTTTTCAAAAAATTTATCAAAACCTGTTAGAATAAACCATTATAATATGTTCTAACATATTTTAGTAGATTTTTTAAATAGTTGAACTAATACTTATACTAAAACGTTTCACAAAATCTCAAGAATTTTCAAGATTCTCCATTAAAATTTTCAACACCCAACTTTTTGTTTTATCAAATCTTGCTCAAGTTATCATAAAAACCATTCCATTTTCAATCCAAGGGATATTCTAAAGGAATTAATAACATCAATACAACTATCATGTGAACATTAGGTCTTTTATTCATCATCTTCATCCTCACAATTTAATATATAATACACGTATAGACATGCACATGCATGTGTATCAACCTCCACATTTAACTCATCATCCACCCAAACTAAACCTCAGTATATGCATGCAAATAACTATTTATAACTTAAAAATCAAATTTCCTACCTCAAGTTGCTCGATTGATAAAGAAGAAAAATGGAAGGACAATGATGAATCGAAACCGATGACGACCCAAACAAGCTCTACCACAGTAAGATTAAGCTCATAGGGAAGATAAAAGTAACCTTCTAGGAACTCTCCCACTCTCTCACTCTTATAATATAGCTTATCAAACAAAAGCAATCCACACCTGACACCACACTCCTATATACACATACACATGCGTAAATATACACATTACATGCTTCAAGACTAAGGAAGAAAAAGAAGAAAAGACATTAACGCTAGGGTAAAGGGCAGACTAGGCTAGGCTGGGTGGCAAAATGAAGCAAAGATGACACCAAGCTGAAAAATCAGAAAAAGAAAGCAAGTTACGTAACTATCAAACGTGTGAACATGAATGAAGATATTATGCGCATGTAATAAGACAACTCAGTGCACACAAGAATAACAATGTCATGCGCATAGGACCTCTATTCTGGTATGCACGAGCTATTGAAAACCTAAAACTAATTTTCCAACCCTAAAACGATCAATTCTAGATTAAACATCAAACAATTAAGTCATTTCATGCATACATTAATTACACCACATAAAGTTAATAAGCCAAGCTCAATATATAACGAATAATAATAAAAGTTACGAGTAATTGCATAATGGACACGCATACCCCTAAATTTAACTTGTTAATTTTGCTCGAAAAAGTAGCACTTGAACCCTATAAGCTATGAGTTTGTATGAAGTATATTTTTCAAACAATGGCATTCAATATTTTTACTTTTTTTTCCCCTTCAATTACAAACTCCGTGAAAATCCAAGAGCTAAAAATGTCATATTTAAACTTGAATTATTAAATTAACCCACAAAAAGAGGTTTTAGAGTCTACACTAACTAAAAGAGCATAAGATAATGCATGGTACGTTAATGCATGAAACTTGAACGACTTCTATGTTCAGATAATTATTCATCGGAAATGAACTGATGCATGCCATTTCTTTACCTAGAACATTGTATATAGGGTAAATTATACCTAGACCCCTTTAATATTAGGCTAATTACACCTAGACCCTCTGACCTTTTAAACATTACACTTGGACCCCTTATTCCCAAATATTTGTAACACTTGGACCCATCTATTAAATTCGTTCGTTAACTAATCGAATTTTGATGGTAGGATGACCAAAATGCCCCTGCCTACTTCTATTAACGCCAAAACATCCAGATTTTTGGTTTTTTTTTTTTTTTATACTTAAACAAAAAGTGATATAATAAATATATTCAATACTAAAATATTAAAAACTTAAATTTATCAATATAATTAAAATGATATATTTTTTTAATTTCAAAATTATCATATATAATATCTTATATTTTTTAAATTTTTTAAATTTCATATTAACATTTTGTTCATTTTCATCACATCATATTAATATAAATTATTTTATTTAAATATTTTATTAAAATAATTTTTTTAAGAAATAAGAAAATTAAACTAAATTAATAAAATTAATTATATAAATTAAAATGTAATATATATTATTAAATATAAGAGATTATAAAACATTAAGATTAATTATCAATTAAAAAAATTAATTAAAGTAAATGATAATTTTCATAAAAATTAAGAAAATTCAGTAACTAATTATCAAAAATATCAAAAAATGGACAAAACCTCTTAACTGTCTCTAAAAATGTTCGTCTCCTTTGTTTTTCTGGGGGCATTTTTAAATTGAATTGATAATTATATTAAATTAAAATTAATTAGTTAATTTGGTTTTATTATTTATTAAAATAATTTAATAATATATATTACATATTATTTCAAGTAATTAATAATTAATTTAGTTTAATTATCTTATTTACTAAAATAATTTATTTTAAAATAGTTGAATAAAATATTTTATTTTTATATGCTGTAACAAAAAAGGCAAATTTTTAAAATTTATTATCTTATTATTAAAATAATTTATTTTAATATGATGTAACAAAAATAAACGAACTTTTAAAGTTGTTAAAATGTTTGCAAAGAAAAAAAGAAACCAATGTGAAAATATTTTTTTCTTTGGGTTTACGGTTAACAGTAGATTCTGATCGCACGCTCATCATTTGTGACTAAGGCATCGAAAAGCCAACAACGTTTTAAGTTACTTTCAATTTTTTTTTGTCTTCTTTTTCCCATACGTAAAATTAAGTGAAACTAATATTTTTAATTTTTTAACAAACAGATAAACCTTAAAAAAAGAAATCGAAAAGTGAAAACGTTGAGCATTTCTAGACAAGACAAGGGTATTTTCATCATTTTATCCTGAAAATTCGGTTAGCTAACGGAGCAAATTAACACTTAGGCCCATCCGTTAAATTATTCCGTTAATTATTTTGATGAATAAATTTTAATTTTTTATTTTAATAATTTTATTCTTTATAATTAAAAAAATAAAAAAATATATAAGAGATTATACATAAAAAAAAACCTTAAGCCTGGATGTTCTGGGCGTTATTAGAAGTGGGCAGGGGCATTTTGGTCATCTTATTTCTTAAAAAAATTTATTTTAATAAAATATTTGAATAAAATAATTTATTTTAATATGTGTGATAAAATGAACAAAATTTTAATTTAATAATATATATTACATATTAATTTATATAATTAATTTTCTTAATTTAGTTTAATTTTCTTATTTCTTAAAAAATTTATTTTAATAAAATATTTAAATAAAATAATTTATTTTAATATGATGTGATAAAAATAAACAAAATGTTAATATGAAATTTAATAATTTTTTCATTTTAATAATTTTACTCTTTTTAATTAGAAAAATAAAAAATATAAGAGATTATACATGATAATTTTAAAATTAAAAAAATATAGCATTTTAATTATATTGATAAATTTAAGTTTTAAATATTTTAGTACTAAATATATTTATTATATCACTTTTTATTTAAGTATAAAAAAACAAAAAAAACCGAAATCTAGACGTGTTCTGGCATTAATAGAGTGGGCAGAGATAGTTTGGTCATTTTACCATCAAAATTCGGTTAGTTAACGGATGAATTTAACGGATGGGTCCAAGTGTTATAAACATTTGGAAATAAAGGATTCAAGTGTAAGGTTTAAAAGGTGGGGGGTTTAGGTGTAATTAGCCTAATGTTAATGGGGTCTAGATGTAATTTACCCTTATATATATTATGGTTAATACCATTTGACCAACTTCCATGACAAAACAATTGATTAGAAAAAAAAATAATAATAATAAGTATTTTATACCAATTATTCCTCTAGTAATTAGATAATTGATGTCTAGGTTCATGACGTCTTAACAACTTCTATAATTAAGCAATTCATTAATTATAAGAAAAAAATTAAGGCTCTACATAAACACGTAAGGCACTCCTTCTGTTAAAAATTTTGATTTAAAAAAAGTAAAAGAAAAAAGTGACAAAACAGAGGATATTTGCGCAACAAGCTTTTGTTAAGGAAGATCATAACACATGGAGATTTCTTTGATCGAACAATTTATTGATAAAAAAACATCTAATTAAACATCTAATTAAGAATAAATCTATTTGCTTGTTTTGGGCAAAATAATGGGCCCGTCTCACACCAAAACTAGCAACTTTAAGTTTTGTAATTTTTTTTTCTTTCATTAAAGTTCAATTTTTTTTCATTTTCTTTTTTAAAATTGATATTTTACTAAATGCATAAAAGGTTATCATACACAATAAAGTTATAAAAATTAAAAATTTTCTTAAACTATTGATAAAAATTTATAAAATTTTACCAAACTTATAAAAAGTTATATTTTGTAATTGAAAATAATTTCAAGGTACGATAGATAATCAACCACACCAATATTTAAGTACAAATACGAAGGTAGAAAAATAAAGAGATAAGTTTTAATGAAAAAACTGGAAAAAAAATGTCAAACCTTTCACTAGATCGCAAGCGAGACAAAGTCTCAACTTTTTAATAAACTCGAATACACGATTCTATATTATTGACACCCTTTATTCGAATTCTTGATGCAACCAAATTCTAATAAAAGATGTCATCTTTGAATCAACGGTGACAAACTGAATCCATGACGCTCACAATTCGAACTTCTTCGAACTAAATCCATAACCCTCATGATTCAAACTTCTTTGAATCACGCATGCACGTACAATGTATGAACATATTGTTTCTTAAATTGTGTTTCTCTCTTTTAAAAACCTTAGATACGTACCTAAATATAAAAAACAAAAATCCAGATGTATCATGTTTTCAAAACACAATTTAAAAATTGAAACTGCAACGTTTGTGGATATGGTCTCCTAACAGCCTTTTCTTACGATCAAAACTCTAAAAATAACTTTTTCATATTTTTTCGTAACTCAGAACGGAGAATATTTTGGAGGCTAAATAATTCAGTCTAAATCCAAACTTCAACATCTTAACCTAGTATAAACTTAATGATTGAAAGCTTTATTTTGAACCTGAATTGTAAAGTGAGGTGGTATTTGGAGTTTTGA
>QLOD02167909.1:0-12310 GCA_003260245.2 Sideroxylon spinosum
ACTATGGTGAGAGTGGTTTCATTCAAAATTTGGGACCTACCTTTGAAAACCATTAATTAAGCAAGGATTTCAGAATTTTTTTGAAGTAATAGAGGGACCCTTATGGTCGGCCACACTCCTACCCGTGAGGAACATGAGGACCCACGAATGGGTTCCATTCTTTTCAAGGCAATTTCTTTTACAAAATAGTTGGGTCCCATGTGTAGAGAAAATGGCTCTTGAAAGCCAATGGAAAATGAAATTTTGGGAACAAAAAGAAAGGATGAACCCTAGATAGTCCCTTCTTGAGGTTAGGGTTCCTATGGAGGAAGAAGAAGGCTTACCTTCTTTGAAGAACCTGAAAGTGTGAAGAGTATCCAGAACTTTCAGCAAAATCCCAAAGAAATTAGTAACCCGTGGCCGAGGATGGCTTGGATTTGAAGGAGGACCATTGGGGATGGAAGAGAGCAAAAATAGGGGCTGTATGAAAGGAGATAATCGGCCAAAGAGGGGCTTTTGGGGTTCAAAAGAAGTTGCAGGCGTCCGAACCACCCCTGGGGTGTCTGGACCGGCCAAGCTGGCTATTTGGAAAAAGACCCACTATGGTCCGGACTGGCTGGACGGGTGTCCGGACCAGCTGGACCACTTTGGGGTTATTTTTTGCTTTTTTTTTTTTTTTTTTTGAATTCCTTAAAAAAAATCTAATACTATTAAATTAAAAAGATTACCTTCTAACCAACTTTAATTTCTATCCTAATTAATATACAATAAAATTATTTGATTGGGAATCATTCGTAAGGAGGGGAATCTAAGAGATCCCACGTCTCAATTAAACCCACAAAATTCTCCAAGTATGGTTTTAATCTATGCCCATTCACTTTAAATCGATGTTTATTCTTTGGGTTTTCAATTTCAATAGCACCATGGTCCGAAACATGGGTTACAATGAATGGTCCCGACCACTTAGATTGTAATTTACCCGGGAATAAGTGCAATCGTGAGCGATAAAGAAGTACCTTCTGACCTTCATAAAATGATCGTCGTATAATGCGTTGGTCATGTACTTTCTTCATCTTGTCCTTAGAAATTAATACATTTTCATATGCATCATTTCGTAATTCTTCCATCTCTACGATTTGTAGTTTACGGTGTAGCCCAACTTCATCAATATTGGTATTAAATTGCTTAATTACCCAATAAGCTTTATGCTCTAATTCTACGGGTAAATGACACGGCTTACCATAACTAACCGATAAGGTGACATTCCTAAGGTGGTTTTATACTCAGTACAGTATACCCATAGGGAATCTATCAGCCTCAGTGACCAATCTTTGCGGTTTAGATTAACCGTCTTTTCTAAGATTTGCTTAATTTCCCTGTTTGCAAGCTCTACTTGGCCACTTGTCTAGGGGTGATATGAAGTACCCACTTTATGCACTACCCCGTATTTAAGCAATAGAGTTCCTACTGGCCGATTACAAAAATGTTTCCCTCCATCACTGATTAACGCTCGAGGCAACCCGAAATGTGAAAATATGTTTTCATGAAGGAATTTGAGCACTACTTTGTGATCATTGGTCCTAGTGGCGATTGCTTCTACCCATCTGGACACATAGTCAACCCCTACAAGGATGAATTCATACCCAAAAGATAGCGGAAAAGGTCCCATGAAGTCTATTCCCCAACAATCGAATACTTCCAACACAAGAATAGGGGATAGAGGCATCATACTTCTTCGGGTCAAACTACCTAAACGTTGACACCTATCACAAGTGGTGCAGAAATGATGTACATCCTTGAATAATGAAAGGTAATAAAATCCACATTGTAAAATTTTAGCAGATGTTTTGTTCCGTGGAAAAATGACCACCACATGCTTGGGAATGACAAGATTCTATTATCGCTGGGACTTCCCACTCCGGAACACATCATCTGATGACTTGATCCGGACAATATTTAAATAAATATGGATCATCCCAAAAGAAAACTCTTACATTCCTAAAGAATTTCCTCTTATCCTTGGAGTTCCATTCATTTGGGATTTCACCAGTCACCAAGTAATTGGCAATATCAGCATACCAAAACGGATTAGCGGCTGTTATTGCTTGTACGTGAAACAATTGTTCATCCGAGAAATTATCATTGATTTGAATATTATCGTTGGGGTAAACATTTACCGGTAGACGTGATAGATGATCTGCTACTACATTCTCCAAACCCTTCTTATCTCCTATTTCGAGATCAAACTCTTATAATAATAATATCCATCGAATCAATTGTGGTTTGGTCTCTTGTTTGGTTAATAGGTGCTTAAGTGCAGAATGGTCAGTAAAAATTATAACTGTGGAACCAATGAGATAAGACCGAAATTTCTCAAGGGTGAAGACAACTACCAGTAATTCCTTTTCAGTTGTCGTATAATTCTTTTGTGCGTCATTAAGAGTTTTACTAGCATAATAAATGACATGTGCCTTTTTATCCTTTCTCTGACCTAACACAGCTCCAATAGCATGGTCACTAGCATCACACATGAGTTCAAATTGTAGTGATCAATCAGGAGATTATAATATGGGAGCTGTAATTAGATACCCTTTTAGTTTATCGAAAGCTTGCTGGCATTGATCGGTCCATTCAAATGGGGTATCTTGTGTTAGTAATTGACACAAGGGCCAAGAAATTTCACTGAATGATTGAATAAATCTTCGATAAAAACCAGCATGTCCTAGGAATGATCTGATATCCTTTACTGATTGAGGTGTGGGGAGTTTTTGTATTAGATCTATCTTAGCTTGATCTACTTGGATTCCATCTTTTGAAATTATATGACCCAGAACTATGCCTTGTGTCACCATAAAATGACACTTTTCCCAATTAAGCACAAGGTTCTTTTCCTCACATTGTGTTAGCACTAGGTCAAGGTGTCGCAAGCACTGTTCAAATGAGTTTCCATAGATAGAGAAATCGTCCATAAGGACTTCGACTATTTCTTCTACCATCTCACTAAATATGCTGATCATATAGCGCTGGAAAGTAGCAGGAGCGTTACATAGGCCAAAGGGCATTCGCTTATATGCGAAGGTACCGAAGGGACAAGTGAATGTAGTTTTGTATTGATCTTCCAAAGCTACCTCAATTTGGTTGTAGCCTGAATAGCCATCTAAGAAGCAATAGTACGCATGCCTAGCCACTCTTCCTAACACTTGATCTAGGAATGGGAGAGGGAAGTGGTCTCTTCTAGTCACCGTATTGAGTTTTCTATAGTCAATGCAGACTCGCTAGCCGGTTTGTACTCTAGTTGGAATTAGCTCATTGTTTTCATTTCGAACAACAGTAACCCCAGACTTCTTAGGTACCACTTGTGTGGGACTTACCCATTGAGAATCAGAAATTGGGTAAATGATCCCTACATCAAGTAGCTTCAGTACTTCCACCCATGTTACCTCTTTCATGTTAGGGTTGAGCCTTCTTTACATTTGTCGGACCGGCTTAGCACCCTCTTCTAAATAAATACAATGTGTGCAAAGTAAGGGACTTATACCTGTTAGATCTACCACTGACCATCCTAATGCCTTCTTATGGTTTTTTAATAGTTCTACTAATGTATGCTCCTGATCAGTAGTTAATTCAGAAGAAATAATTGCAGGGTATGTTTCTCCTTCTCCCAGAAAAGCGTATTTCAAACTAGCCGGTAAGGGTTTCTTATCAGGGCTTAGGGCTGTCATATTTGAAGATTGAGCTTTATTTAATAATGGGCCCAAATTTTCAAACATCGGTGTCCACTTACTTATAGACATTATGGGGCAAACATCTAATAATTCATATATTAGTTTGCTCACTTCGTCTTGGATCATAGGATTTTTCTTCTCCATATTGCAACACAATACTCTTTCTAAAGGGTCTTCAAAGAATTCACAATCAATATAATTTTGCACTATGGTCTCCACTACATCTACTTCTTTTATTTCAGACACCTCTTTTGGTTGTTTAGTAACATGAAAAATATTTGTCTCAAATTCTATGTTACCAAAAGACATTTTCATGGACCCATTCCTACAGTTAATCAAGGCATTTGAAGTTGCTAAGAATGGTTGTCCGAGAATCACAGGTGTCTGATCTGGTGCTGATAAACTGGTGAGTGGTTGTGTATCGAGGATTATAAAATCCACTGGAAAATAAAAATTTTCCACTTGCACCAATACATCTTCAACTATACCTCGTGGGACTTTAATTGATCTATCAGCAAGCTGTAAAGTCACATGGGTAGGTTTTATCTCTCCTAAGCCCACTCTTTCATATACAGAATAAGGAAGTAAATTTACGCTAGCCCCTAAATCAAGAAGTGCTCGACTAATAAAGAACTCCCCTATATGACAAGAAATAGTAGGGCATCCAGGATCTTTATATTTTTTAGGTGTACGGCATTGAAGGATAGCACTTGCTTATTCAGTTAGGAATGCTTTTTCTTTTACATTGAGTCCCCTTTTCACAGTACATAATTCTTTTAAGAATTTTGCATAAACAGGGATTTGCTTAATTGCATCTAAGAGAGGTATATTGATTTTTACTTGTTTAAATACCTCTAATATTTCAGATGCTTAAGCTTCTCTCTTAACCTTTAAAAACCTTTGGGGAAATGGTGCTTTAGGGGTGTACTCTCTAGGCATTATGATAGGTTCTACTTCTTTTTCCTTTCCTTTCTCTCCTTTTTCTACCTTACCATCCTCTTGTTCAGACTCTAAATTCTCCACGACTATCGGTTGCTTTTCAACCTTCTTATTGTCTTCCAACATCCGCTTAGGTTCTAACTCTTCCCTAACCTCAGCCATCTTAGGGTGGATGGTTTTATCTAATGTTTTACCACTCCTAAGCATCGTGATGTTTTGCACTTGTTCTATATTGCTAGGTACACTGGAAGACCCTTCAACTTGTTTCACTTGGGCAATTGGATTTGGACTTGGTTGAGCAGGAAATTGACCTTTAGGTTGTGTAGTTAAAGTTTGAGTTAGAAGTGTCAATTGTCCCTTAATATCATCCAAAGTTCGATTATTTTGAGCCCAAAGTGTGGATTGAGTGTTCATAAATTGTTGAAGTGTTTCTTCTGTGGATCTCTTATTTGGAGGAATGTATGGAATATGTGATGGTCCTACATTCTGAGGTAATCCTAAACTAGCAATTGGAACTTGAGGAATTTGAGGATATGGAGCAGGATAGTGTTGAGGTATTTGAGCTCCATCATTTTTCCAACTAAAGTTTAGATGGTTCCTCATATTTGGATTATATGTTTCAGGATATGGATTTCCTCCCAAATTTTGTCCATGAAATGGAGGTCGATATTGGTCTATGGCATGGATAGGGAGTTCAGTAGATGACTGACCTTGCACGACTTCTCTACACACTGGAATACTAAGACAATCATCAGTTCTATGAGCTTGGCTATCGCACACTATACAATAGACGTTAGCTACTGGTTCTTTTATAAGTGGTGTGTCTTTTTTTATTTTCAGAGTCTCTATTTCCCGTGATAGGGTTGATAGTTTTGCTTTAAGATCATTGGTTTCACTCAACTGGTGCATACCTTGAACTGAAGAACCACTAACAGCCTGAGTATTCTGAGATCCCGTGGTATCCCATGTTTATGCATTCTCAGCTAAAAACTCAAAGTACCCGTAGGCTTCCTCGAGAGTTTTATCATAAAATTTCCCATTGCACATTATCTCCACAAATTGTTTTAATTGTAGCGTTAGTGATCCATAGAAAATACTAGCTAGACGCCAAACTTCAAATCCATGGTGAGGACAAGAATGTAAGAGAGTTTTAAATCTCTCCTAGCTTTGATAGAAGGTCTCACCATGTTGTGGGGCAAAATTCAGAATTTGATGTTGTATTGCATCAGTTCTGTTAGGTGGGAAAATTTTCTTTAAGAACTTACCTTGCATTTCTTCCCAAGTGCGAATGGAGTTAGATGGTAAGAACTCAAACCATTTAGCAGCTTTATCTTATAGAGAAAACGGGAAAAGCTTAAGGAACACTAGTTCTATTGGGCATCCCTGATCCTTAATAGTGACACAAATATTCCTAAAACGTATTAAATGATCATATGGATTTTCAGAATCCATACCGTGGAAGGTAGGTAATAGTTGTATCATTCACGGTTTAAAGTGGAAAGCTTGGTTCTCAGGCCAAACTATGTAAGATTTAGGAGTATGCCTATTCTGTTGCAAGATATCTCTCATGGAACACCTAGCAGCAACATCTTGATTATTTTCAGCCATTTCTATAGGTGTAATAGGGATTCTAAGGTTTTGAATTTCTTTCAAAGGAGGTTCCAATTCTAATGGAAGAACTAAAGGTTCAGGACGTCTTAATCTACCGTCTTCCCCTCGAATCTAACTGTTCATAAACTAAGAGAAAGCACTAAACGAAACGAGGAGGTTTAACTCTAAATTTTAATTTAAACTTTTTTTTATATATTTTTTTTATTTTTTATTTTTTTAATTAAAAAAATAACCTAAAAACTAAAATTTGGTTCCCCAGAAACGGCGCCAAAAACTTGACCGCCTCTAGAAATTGCAGTTATTAATAAACCCCAAGTATAAGGGTGTGCGGTGTAGTTTTAACTCGGTGAGTCTGAGATCGAATCCACAGGAAACCTAAGTTTCAATTTCTAGGTAAAATAAATAAATAAAATTCTCTACGCCTAAGTTCAAGAATCACTTCAAATTTAATCAAGAAATATTTTTATACTACTCCTAGATTTGTTTAAGCAATTGAATCGTGATAAAAATTAATAACAACTAATCTTAAAAGAAAGTGAACAAGATTAAATTACGAATTTCAAGTAATAAGTAAAAATCCTTAATAAGTGAACAAGATTAAATTATGAATTTCAAGTAATAAGTAAAAATCCTTGATTTAACATTCAAGTTTAGGTGGAATGAAATTAAATCATATTGGTGCTTTATTTACCAATTAAAGTTTCACGTTGAAAGGAAAAATTAATTGGAAGATATCATCGTTAAAACTCTTTTAAAAATCCACAATACTCAATTTCATACTCACGTCTAATGGATTTGAAATCAGAAAGATATTTCTTAAGAAAACACTTGTGGTTTCAAACCTAATCTTTTTGTTTTAAGAGTTTCAAGAAAGTCAAAGAATCAAAAACCTTTATCAGTGATTATCGGAATATGATCAAAAGTTTTTGTTTTCAAAGATTCTTTTAAACGAAAGATAGATTCGAAATTCTAATGTAGATGTTTACGCGGTTGCGTATTCATCTACAAAACACTAGCACGTAATATGATTCAAACATCCCACCTTCCCTATGAAGTTAAATCAAGAACAAGAGATTTACGCTACCATTTTGCAAGAATCCATAAATAAAAATTAATAAGAAAGCAAGATAATACAGAGATGAAACGAAAGAAAAGAGATCTCAAATTCTATAAAAATAAGAAAAATACAATACCGTACTTCGAAGAATTGAAAGAGTGAAGAACAATAACTAAAGTTGAAGCAATCACACCCACTGTTGCTCAAACTCGTAAAAACATCTTCAAAAATAAAGGAAACTAATTTTCTCAATCCTAAAATCTACCCTAGAATGGTTGGGAGAACTCCCTTTTTAACAGCTGCTCGATTGGTATTTAAAAGCCCATGCATAAAACCCTAAAAATAACTAAAAACGTGACTTTCGGATGCCCAGGTGTCGGGACACCCGGATGGGGTGTCCGAATGGCAGTAGCTCAAAGTATGGGTTTTTGTCTTCTTGGTCCTGAGGGTGTCCGGACGCCTCTGCACTAGCATTCCAGACTTCTGCTACGATCTTGACCATGAATACGACCGATTCAGGCTTAGACTAAAAACATTAAAGTATAGCGCTTTAAGTCTTCTTTCCAACCCAAAAAGAATCAAGTCAATCGGATTTGTGAGTGAAAAGTTATGGCCGGAACACTGTTAGGGTGTCGTACTGGACACTTTCCGTGGTTTGCACATTTAAGCTCCAAACTTGCTTTTCTCCTTCCATGCCCTTCATGGAAGTGTTCTTTGAGCTAACCCTCCTTATATTCTTCATATTTGACACTCCCAATTGCATTTATTGAACCCTTTTTCCTACAATTAAGAAGAAAAAATCATATTAGTGTAAAACGTAACAAAATGCATGAATAAAGAAGAAAATGCATGACTTTATGTTAAAATAAAGGTCTTGCAATTACACTTTTCAAGTATAATCAGTTAGGTTACGCAAACTTTTTTGCACAACTCCTCATTCAAACCATTTAGCACCACAAATCCCTTTAAATGGCACCTTCACCCTCTTCCATTTTCATCCCAAACCGCCCTTTCTCTTCTCCTATAGCTGCCTATGAGGTACTCTTCTAAGGGTGTTTGGAGTCTTTTCAAGTTTTCTCCTTTCTAAAGTCTTAAAATTTAGTATAAAGTTCCTCTCTCCATATTATTTCTTACACTTTCTTTGTTTAATTGTTATAGGTCGCATACTAATGTTTTTGATGTAAAAATGTTTCCTGTAAAATTAGAATTTCATCTTTCCAATAAAAAGGAGTACCTAGTTCTTATTTCCAATCCATGTTCTGCCCAATTTATATTTTGCCCAAACAAATGTGAAATAAATTTTAAAATTTTCTTCACAACATAAAACCAAAATGTGATGCATCTTCATGTGTTATCCTGCTTAAATTTTAGTACTTGCCATGTTAAAATGATGTTTCAATAGTACACTAGAAAACATGCAAGCACACACACATTCAAGAGTAAAAATAGCTTTCGAGATTAATTGCTTATCGATCCAGAGTATTTACTGGAAAGAGTAATACTCCAGAGAATGGAAATAGCTCAGGATTGTTTAAAGTTATTAATCTATAAACCTATTATTCCGGTAAATATTTGTGAAATTTACTTTGTGAATCTATCAAAGTTATGGTAGGAATTATCATCATTCTTGAGCGTATGCATAGCATAAAATCCCTGACCCATGACTAAACCTAGGGTTTGGTTTAGGAACATAACTCCTAGACCAAACTAGACCAGATTACAAGGGATTAAGGTGCCCAAGCCGATGCTTAAAACCCTACCAGATTAGACTAGAACAAATAGATTTAAGCTCCCCACTTCAGATTTTCAGATCAAATAGAGCTAGATTCCCAACTCTAGATTTTCCAAACCAAATAGAGCTAGGCTCCCAGACAAATATAGCTAGGCTCCTCGTTTCATATTTTCTAAACCAGATAAAGCTAGGCACCCTACTTCAGATTTTTCATTACCAAATAGAGCTAGGCCTCTCATTTTACATTTCTCATTTTCATTACCAGACCAGATAGAGTTAGGCTCCTCCACTTTTCATTTTTCATTACCAGACCAGATAGAGCCAGGCTCCCCCACTTTTCATTTTTCTTTACCAGACCAGATGGAGCGAGGCTCCCTACCTTACATATTATACCAGACCAGAAATATTTAAAGTGTTCAGGTGAATATTTTAATCCAGATTGTCTTCTTACATTTTAGACATGCACATAGTTTGAATCACTTTAGGTCTGAACTACGATGACTTGAACCCTCTAGAGACACATAGGTAACTTGGACACATTGCCTAGGTCCAATCACCACTATTATCATCTTATCCATCACTACCATTTCTACCACCATTTTTCTTTTCATCATCATCATCATCATCTTCGTTTGGTCATCTAGACCTTCCAAGAATTTTTCATCTCATTACGTCTAACCTGATTTTGTTACCTATAGAAACTAAAACATACACGAAAATTTAGTAAAAGATTAGTCTTTAAACTTTTATTTACATTCTATCCAACATATAGAACCCCCAAGAAATATTGTGGCCAAATAGGCAAAAACATCACTACATTCACATGCGAACTATGATTGGCTTAATTCTCAAACGAGATACATAGATAGCTCGACCAAGCATAGCCATCTCACATTCTATGCATCATGTGCATCTAAAGTTTGCTTTGTTTTGATATTAGCAAATCAGATATTATTTGGTGAGATTATGATCGTAAAGATTGGAAAAGGATACTAGATGTCCACAGGTAAATCCAGGCTTATCGGTTTCCGAGCATAAATGAACCTATGGACCCTTTATCTCTGATTGCACAAATTAGATAAGAGTTACTAAAAATGGGCCTTTTCATCATAATTTTAAAAATAAATTAAAATATTTTAAATATAAAAACTCGGATTTCTTAACACACCCATTTTAAAAGTATTGAGTGGCAACTCCTATCTTCTGTAATCAAGGCCCTTTCAAAACAAAAATATAAGTTTCTACATGTGGGCGATCTCGGATGCAACAGTCGTAAGAGACGCATACCCCTCGCTTCAGCCTGGTGCGCAGATCCGATTGTGTCACCATGCTTCATTATATTATGCTATGCTATCATCATGCAATGCCATGCTAACATGCTCATTCATCACACACATCACAGTATAACATGCTAGGACATTATTTACCATGCTAGGATATGCTTTGACATATCCTGCATCATCTTTTGACATACCTGCACATGCCTTGACATGCTAGAACACATTCAAACATGCAAACACACGACACAAACTTAGTAATCAAATGTTTATCAATCCAGAACATTCGCCATGAATGAGCAAGGCTCTAGAAACTAAGAATGATTTAGGATCGGTTAAGCTAAGGATTTCTAAGTCATGACTTCCCTTAGACATATCAGACATGCATATTTGAACTATCATCCACATGGTCATCACACTTAACATGTCCATAGCATACCTGATCATATCAACCGCATCACTGATTTGACTATAATTGTTACACATTTATCTATTTAATTACACCTTTCTATAGCACATAAATGATATAAAATTCTTGTCTTGTGCAAGTTTTATCCTCGTCACTCAAAATGGAGCATATGCTAAATTTTCATCACAATAAAAGGTGAATTGAGTCGCGTTAAAGGTATAAAATTGTATTCAAATGCGGAATGGAAAGATTTGATGAATCTAAATACAAAACATTAGTTGATTTAAGCCACTTACAAAGAGTAAGAATTTTCATTTAAGTTCAATATAAGAGAATTAAACCATCAACTTGGAAATTTTAGAAGTAAAAAATTGTATTCAGATAAGAACTTGACCCATTCGAATACTGCTGGTGAGTTAAACAAGTTCTGGAGGGAATATTATATTCGAATATAGCCTCACAGCATCCGCATGATTGGTTATATCTCAGCACTGTCTTCCTGTGTCCTCAACTGGCCATGTGACAGAGATCCTAAAATTAAGGAACGTCCAATCTAAAATTAGGTAGTGAATTGCAAAATCGAAAGGAGAAGTTTCAAGAAGAATGAGAGGGGGAGGGAGGATATTGCTGAAAGCAGATGAGGCACATATATAGATTCCATTAGGTAGTTTTGGAATTAGTTTCCCCTTTTTCAATTCTATAGAGAGAAAGAGCTCTGGGTTTTCTGATTTTGTTTTGATTTAGAATTTTAGTTTTCAATTTCAATTACTAAATTAGATTTTAATTTTCAAGTAATTTCAATTTCAAATTTCAATGTCTTCATCTCAATTTTCTATCTTTGTTCTTAATTTTTTGAGAATGATCGGTTGAACTTTCTGGGGCTAAGGCAAGATAATGTCCTTTCCAATGATCCTCAAGATGCCGCGCTTCATGGTTACATTTTGAGTTCTTCAATTGCCAATTGATTCAAGATCTAATTGGCGTTGATTTATATAGCTTATCAATAAGCTCGTGGGTGTTGCTTAAACTAAAACTCTCATATCAATGTTATATGTGAGTTATTAGAATTAAAACTCCCATTGTCCTTAAGATATGTTATGCACATCAAGTGTTTGATCCATGGTTTGTTTTAATTGAATTTAACCTTCTAAAACGTCAGTACTATTGTCCAAAATAGCAACACTAGAGGGGGTGAATAGGGTTGCTTAAAAAATTTACAAATAGAACTTTTAACCCTTAAAGCAAATATATCAAGATGAAAATGATAATAAAAATAATGGAATGCACTTAAAAAAAATATTAAATATTTATGGATGAAAAGTGAGTGCTAGTGTTTGCAACAAATATAAAGAGAGGGGAAGAGAAGCAAACAAATCGATTTATAGTGGTTCGGCTTCAATGTTACCGACGTCCACTCCCTCAAGGTCTTCCTTGAGATTTCTCCACTATTCTTTGAAGAGCTTGTTACACACTAGCTTCCCAAGGTGTTAGAAACCTTTCAAGTGATTTTATCCCGAAATCACTCACACCAAGTGATTTTATCCCCAAATCACTCCACAAGTCTCTCTCAAAGAATATCTT
>QLOD02167933.1:0-12308 GCA_003260245.2 Sideroxylon spinosum
TCTCATACATTTGCTATATCTTGGAGAACACATTCCAGATTATTTGGCTAGAAGTGATCTGTTGAACCTTATTTTTTTGGTAAATAGGCATTAAACTGGACTATTAAACATGATTTTTGTACAACACAATAGTTTGATGCCATGTCTTACATGATTTAAATTTTATATAAATGGAAACTATAAATTGTATAATTTGTTTTACTCATGTAATGGACCTTACTTTTGTTAGTATGCTATTTTCACTTGTATAATTTCATATTCTTTGTTTTCAAAACACCATCTCCTAATATTGTCTAAACAAGTTTTGTATGTCTAGATGGTAATACTAATTGTGTGGACAATAGTATGGAGATCATTGTGGCTTATATAAGCATTCAAGTACTCGTTTATTATATTTTGTAACCATATGGTATGTTTATAGTCTTTATCCATGATACATTGGGGTAAGGACATCTAAGAGGCCCTTTGATAAGGGGAGCAAATCCTTATCTAGAGTAGATTGATTTCATCAATAGGTTGGTGTGAGATGGTGATTGAAAATGCATTAATCAGCTACATGTGGATAGATGTACATTTCTTCAAGTATGCTTGCATATACAAAGTATTGGCATATCTCATTCCAAGTATGCCTCATTAAAGGAGAAAGTTTCTATGTATTTATATGTTACTTCTCACCACTTAAAAAAGAGAATGGTACAATTTGATTTTAGGCGTTTAGGACAAACTATTAGTAAACATTTTTATGAGATACTAAATGGTGAGCTAAAGCTTTAAGCTATCTTGCTTAAGTCATCGAATCTAATAACTGTGAATTGTATGGATGATAAATGGTGATAGTTTCAGCTATAATTGAGTTAGATAGCTGTTGTACTATAGTTAATCGCTACCTAATATGATTGTCAAATACAAATATATAAAATTTTTCTCTTCTATTAGAATTGCTTAGGAACACTAGAAGGGACATACATTAGGGTTCATGTAGGAGATACAGATAAGCCTAGGTATAGAACATGAAAGCAAAAATTTGAACCAAGCATACTTGGGGTCTATTTTCTAGATATATAGTTTATATACGTCCTACCAGGATGGGAGAGGTCCACTATAGATTCTAGAGTGTTGAGAGATGTCGTCACTAGACCTAATGGCCTTAGAGTGCCTATTGGTATGCATCTATATGTCAATGTACTTTACCTTAATGATAAATTATTAGAACACAACTAGCTAAAGTATCCGGTATCAATTTATCAAGTTATTACTACTTAGCACTGTATCAAGGCCAAAATTATCATTTGTTATTATGGTAAAAAGATGGGACACCAACAAAACCTGGTGAAATTTTTAACAGGAAGTATTTGATAGTTCATAATGTGATAAACACTATTTTGGGTTACTTAAGTTGCATTAGGCATTGTTAGGAGTCCAACACATTTCCCCTTTCGAACCAAGGGCTCAATCATTACTGCTTGTTGCCTTTTCCATAATCTTAATAGGTAATATATGTCTGTTAACCCTATAGAATGTGAATTTGGTGTGTTGCATGTTCAACCAGATTTAGGAAATGAATATATCACCACGGTTGAATTCTTGGATCAATGAGCTAATTGGTGACTACTTTAGTTGTGCAAATGTACAATCAATGGCTAGCTAGTAGAGGGCAGGGTTAGGCATCATAGAAACGATTTTATTGATGTAATTGACTAAATTATGTTACATTATCAAGGATTATTAACTATGATGAACCTATATTTTTTTATTATTAAGTTGACACTATTTGTACTTATCACATGTCGTGCATGTGTAATATTACTTTACATTAGGAGTAGTTATGGGTAATGAATATATTATAGTTGTCTCATAGCTAATTCTATTACAATATTTGATACTTATGTGAATCTCTTTTATAATAAATAAGTATGGAAAGCACTGGAACCTCGAAGGGAAAGAGTAAAGTTGGTGCATCAAAGTTGATGAGAGTATGATTGAAAAGGGAGGAGGAATACCTTATTGCATTGAAGAAGGAACTCCTTAGTCTTTGGTGGCAACTACACAATGGATAATTTAGGCATGGTTTTCTTTTAGAGCTAGAGAAGCGCAATGTGCTACCCTTCCAGGCACCAACTTACGTGTTTCCCTACAGATCAAGTCAAAGTTAAAGCTATGAAGAATAGTATAATACCCTGGTCACTATGCTAAGGACAAGTGGATTTGGGTGGAATAACATGGACAAAATGATTGAGGTGTTTTGAGAGACCTATGTTAGGGTGTGTATTACTATATTTAACTATTTCGATGTGAATGCATTGTTTAAACATATTTATTTATGTTTAATCTGGTCTCATAAAGAGATCTTAATGTCAAGAAAATGCGCAACAAACATTTCTTTTACTATGAAGAATAGTGTTTTCTTTTTGGATGAGATAGGACCACTAGGGACATGGCAGAGAGGCCAGCCGATGTAGTTGCAACAATAACCTTAGAGCAATAAGAATGAAATGATGACACTAAAGGAGATCCTTTAGAAAGTGATCCATAGGCAATACTAATGGATGCTTTAATGTCTGCAGTTGGGAATTATTCCAAATTAAGGGGGGAGGTTCAAGCAAAGGATAGAAGAGGGATATGCGTAACGAAATTTCTTAAAGACTAGTTGACATGGTAGAGACTTTTGGTAGATTCTTCAAAGACACTAACACTATGATGTTGGGTATTATCTACTACATAGGAAATCATTATGACACTAGAGATGTTAGGAAAAGAGTCAATGGAGAGCTTATGAAACTGCCACTTTATAGGACCCAACGAATTTGGGAAGTGTCCTTAATTGTGAATGATGCCGAGTGACTTAACTTATTTTTCAGTCTGTCCGAGGACAACTACATTAAGTGGCTATACATGTTGTTTAGTGGGGTTCTGTGACGGTTTTTCATATTAGCGGCCTAAATAGGAAAACTAGTCCCCACTGAGGTACATTACAAGTGTCGCATTTTGGTAATCTATAAGGATAGGCATCGAAATGGTATAGAACAATTGACCCCAACTTAGCACGTAACGGTGTCTTGTTTTGGTAAATTAAAAGACATTTATAGGGTATATGTGATATTATGTTGTTAATCATACTTGTTTAGTTTGATTGCTTGAACATTGTAATATGAATTTATTTAACTATATAATATTTTGTATTACATTTCAACTTGTAATGTAATTGTGTTCTCCAAAGTATGTCCAGCAAGCAAAAGTATTATGTCATGTTTGTTGGTCGTTAACGAGGCATTTACACATCTTAGGATAACTGTATTGAGAAAATTTTGGGCTATTTAGGCACAAAATATCATAAGTTCCCATCGTAAGAACCTACTGAGGCAGTACAAGCATAATAGGTTGGTACAATTCATTAATTGTCAACAATATAAGCATGGTCAACTTGCTGCTTACTCCAATATACCAACTCAAGCATCGACATTGTACATAGGATTGCCACTTCTACTTTCTCTTATTAGGAGTGGCGGCTGCTTTCATTTAAGCTTATGTTTTTTTTGGAATTTTATTGTGCATGACTTTCTTTCTTGGTTTTAAATTTATATCTTAACTCATTTCTCTTCATATTGTCTGCTCTGTCTACTTTTAATAGTAAGTTTGTCTTGAGGGGTGTTATGAGACCATAAATTAATTTGTAATAACTTAATTTGGTGTATTATGCTAAAGATCCAGTGCATATATATCTGTTACCAAGTAATCTCACTATTTCATAGTAATATATGTTGGAAAAATCATGGGGGATCGTAATATGAGGGGTGTATTATGATGAAAAAATGTATGTTTGTGGTGTTTAAGTTTCTGGTGTTTTTCTTCTTTTCGTGTGCTTTATCTGTTTTAAAACATATTAAAAATTTTAGTGGGATAGCTAAAATCCTAGTTTTATTTTCTTTAATTTTAATTGTATTTTATTTTTGTTGTGGGGATAGCTAGATTGGGAGGACTTTCTACTTTCATTCACAAGTTAGCTCATCTAGCTGCCATGGAAATCATTAGAAAGACAGGATGTGTCCTCTCTTTTGATCCCAATCTATAGAGTCACTCTGAGAATGAGTTTATGAAGATGGTAAACTAATTTGGAAGAATGATTTTTCTAGAATAGCTATGTTAAAGTACAAATTCTTTGGGTCTTTTCTTATAATTTCTTGATTGAAGCTTGTACATTTCTTACACATGCCCATATGTGTAACATGTGTGGATCATCTACAATTGTAAGGTTGTTTCGAGCACTTTTCTTGTTCCTATCATCCTTAAATATCCTCCGTCTCTAGCATAGATGAGATTGTATTTTTTTATTTCAGCAATGGTTTTCAATTTTAGATAATAGGTTTAATTTTTAGTAATTTAGGAAACAGGGGTTGCAGGATAAGACAGAATTGGTTCCTATTGATCTTCAAAACAAACCAACTTGGTACGAGGAGGAAGTCTACCCACCAAACAAGGTAAAATTATTTGTATTTTGATGAAAAAGATAGAATGCAATTGTTTAAATAAGATGTTTTATTGCCTTAATAGACAATTCTCTAAATCCATCATTGGTCTTATTTTTAGACTTAATGTTTCAAAAAAACCAATTTCACTTCCAGATTTAATGGAATTGAAGCATGATACGTTTTATCAAGATCTAACGTCTTATGATCCATGCTCATTTTCTTGAGATGGTTAACTTAAATTTTGATGAATTCTTTTCATGTGCATCTTCACACATCTTAAGAGTAGTGCATATAAACCATCTTGAATGGTATAATGTCATTGTATAAGTTATTCAATCTCGAATTTACTGTTGTCTTGCATGGGATTACTTTTCTTTTAGTGATTAATCATGGTATTAGTCTGTGCTTAAGTTTTTTTTTGCCTCGATAATGTTTTGTTGATTAACCATGTAAAAAATAAATAAATAAGTAAATAAATCTGGATCCTAGTATTCGAGGTAAAATGGGATTACTTTACTAATAAGCACCATATTATTTAGACTTTGATACAAATGTCAAACATGGGTATTTCTTTTATTAGTATTGGACTTTGGTTTTAGAATAAAAGAGCCAAGTAGCCTTAGTAAAAATATAAAATCATTGAATATGTTCGGTCTTAAATTCTTAATTAATTAGTGGAAATTAGTTCTTAAAATTGAAATTTTATCTTTTTCTTTGATAGGAATACTTACTAAAACTAAGGTAGTGTGTGATTTTTGAAGAAATGATTGAAAACTCTCACATATAAGAACAAGAGGTTATAGAAGGAGCTACAAGATGGTGTGGCCCCAACCCCCAGCTAGAGCTCATGATTTGAATTTTTAGCTTCTTAAATGTGAGTGTAATAGAATTTTAATTGCTTTTGGTAAAAAGTTTTGTGGTTATTGTAAATTAATGCTCCATTATACAAGAAATTTTCAAAAGCTGGTATAAATATAAATTTGTAGCCTTGTCTTTTATGGTCATGTCATTTAAAATTTCAGAATTCATTTCTTACTCGTGTTTAGTAGTAGATTTTGTTAGTAGAAATGATATGTTTGGAATGTTTTATTCTTTTTAACATTATGCATAGGTGATGTTTTGAATCATATACCAAGGATAATTTGGTCATGTTGCTTCTAATCCCTCAACTACTTCCTCTCAATCAAATGTGAGATAACATAACCCTTGCCCTTTATTATTATTGGTATCAAACATGGGATAACAATTGGTTGCATGACACATGCTCTTTGGAAATGTCATCCCTTCTTATTATCCAAGGCTATTTTTTCCCTTACCAACCAATCTGGGCAAATAAACACAACCTTGGAGGTTTTTTGGGTGAGGAGGAAACCAAGAAGGAGCTTGTCAATATATATGGGTGTGTATTTGTGTAAATTCCAATTTTTATCAAAATTTTCAACTTCTTCCAATCAAATTTTGCTACATTTGACTTTTACGCTAACTTTTTATAAAAGGTGATCATCCAAACACCACACGAAGAGTGAGAATCAAAGAGAAAGGAGGACCAGACACCTAGTTCTTCATTTTTTTCTTTAAGTGGAGTGATTTTGTAATAACCCAAATTTCTATATTTATATATGTAAATTATACTTTTAGAAAATGTATTATTGTAGGATTTATTTGGATTGAGTATGGTTGTCTAGGTTAGAGGTTAAATTAGTCTTGACAGAGATTGGTCTCGAATTCAACCATGGTTAGATATATAACTCAATACAAAATTTTTCAACGTGTGGGATTGGTGTCCGGATAAGGCTTATGTTCGAAGAGGTTCTGGACGGACCAATATGGGTTTGCAACTGTTAATTTGTTTTTCTAATTTTCTAACTTTATCTTGCCTCACCCATCTATTTCACTGGCCTATTTACCCTTTCCCTTCTCTATAGCTACCCTTACTCCCTCAGACATCCTTTTGTCATGCCCCAAATTTTGTAACGTAAGTTGTAAATACTAATCACATGCATCATAAGTAATAACACAAAACTCAATCTGAGTCACACAACCACCTTGAAACAGAAATCAAATAATAAAATGAATAACCAAAAGTTTCAGTCTCAACCAAGCAACAGTGTTTCTGTATAATAACCAAAATTCATATATGGGCACACCGACTTTTATAACCATATTGAGTAATCAAAAAATAAAAATCAAAGTACAAAATAATACATCTCTAGAGTAAAAATAAATAAAATCTATTCTATCTCTTCGAAGATCGAGAGAAGAATAATAATTTCAAAATATGCCAAAATACGATTAAGCCCGTTTAAACCCCAGGTTCTGCACCAGTAACATAAACTATAAGGACATGAGCACTAAATGCACATGTGTCCATGAATGCACATATAAGCAAAGATAACATGTAATATATGCCTTACCATGATATTATAGTGTAACCATTGACAGTGATATCTTATCATCAACAGTATCTTCATAACAATATCATAATCCATAACGTAGCATAATTCAGTAATCAATAACCAACATCCCATTATAGTCACACACATATGAGATGGATACTCTACAAAGCTGTCTTATGGCCTTTGAGCCCAATCATTACTGTCATTTTTTATGGGCCAATACCCAATGAAAACGACTAACCAAGTCATCATCTTTTATGAGTCTTGGCTCAAAGGTTATGATTGACCAACTGTAATCATTGCCTATGGGTCAACATCTAACTGTACAGATTAACTAGATAAGCGTCATTATAAAAACGACTAAATTAGTGGTATGATAACCAAACTCTGTATAGATTTAGAGGATTTCAACCTAAGGGTACTCATGTACCCTCTTATTTACCAATCTCTTCTACCCTCTAGATTAACTAATATCATACCTCATCATAACTTAAGTAATGTATCACTTTAATAAAATAAGTTTAATTAGGTCATAAAGATCACAACAACATATCGGCCACACAGGTTCAACTAATAGTTTAAGGCTTTTCATTTTAACAAATTCTTTTACTTTTTTTGTCTCTTATTGACATATCCTTATTATGTTAATTACTAAAATAACGTTATTTCAAAAATACAAATTTAAAATAGTATCAAGTATCACACTATTCCTTATCTTTAAATTTAGTAGGGTGCTATTATTCTAAAATTTTTTTAAAAAAATGGATGTAGGAAAAATTTAGAAAAAATAGTTTAGTTGTGAGCACAAGCATCTGCATGAGACAACTTAAGGGCCATCTAAATATCATCTACATAAGAAAACTAAAGCCGGGTCCAAAAGGTTATCTGGACAATGAACTATCCATATGGTCGTGTGTTACAAACCATCATCCAATAGCCCAGAATCCAAAGCCCCCATTCCGATTTCCCATTTTCAATCTCAAATTTCATTTCTATTTTATACTAAGTAATAGAGTTCCCCATTATTAATTTAAACATTGTTGCATCATATTATGATTTCAGTATCATCATCTTTCCTTAAACTAGTATGAACAACAGAAGCCCCAGTCTCAACCATATAGCTTCAACAAACAAAATTAATTAACTAAAATGTGTTCAATGTAATACTCAAAACAAGAAAAACAAATCCCTACTTTTACTGTCACACCTCAAATTTCGTAACACAAGGGTGAACTAATTAATCACATTCAATCAACATAAACTAACCACAAACCTAATTAGAGTTATACAACCACCCTGGAGCAGAAATTTGAATAATGATACGTAAGAAAACCTCGGTTTTAGCTGAGCAACGTTGCTCTACATATACATAAGGGCTCATTTGGCCCAATACAACCCCTGTGAAATACAATGATAAATAAATACAACTCATCACTCTAGTGAGAGCACAAGATACATATTTTGTTAATATAAGATGAAATAAAAGAATAATATAAATACACTTATAAATTAATCACACCTAAAAAGTGTAATCTTAAACCTTAATCCCTATTGTTATTAAATGCAACTTCTTATTATTTCATGTGTTTTATTGTAATTTTGAGATATTTATAGAAATTGTTATTTTTTATAGATATTGGAAGAAAAAGTCAGGAATTTGTTGGAAATCAAGTCAAAGAACAATGGAGCATTAGAATGGAGGAAAAATAAGTGGAAAAGCAAATCCAGGGCTAGTGTTCAGACGGTTCCAATGTTTGAAGCAATAAAAATCCACTATGGGTCATAGCATCTAGATGCCACGCACGCACCAACTTATTTTTTGGGGGTTTTTTTTTAGGTTTCTCTATAAATACCTGTTATGTTTTTTATTTTAAGGAGCCGTCAATTATATTTTAGTTTAGTTTTTTTTCATTTCTCTTAGTTTAGAGAGTATTCTTAAGCATTGACATTGAAGTTTTTGATTGAAGTTTGGATTATACAATAGTTCTTTCATTGGAGTTTACTTCTCTTATTCTCTTTTCTATTTACTATTTTTCTTCTTTATTCATTATGCTAGCATAGATCTTATCTTCATTCAATCCATTAATGATGGGTGGATCCCTATTTGAGGATTGGATGTGATTGAATCCTTACATGCAATGTAAACCTTACAAGCTAAGGTTCTGTTTTTTGAATTTTCTTCTTTTTTCTTTTCAAAAGAATTTGAGAACTTATAACCTTGATCATTTTTCAGTGAAATCCCTGATTACATGATTAGAACCTTTTTATTATTTTGAAATGGGAAAAAAAAGATTTAGACCAAAGACGAATTTATTGAATATCGTTCTAGTTTTTCTATCCTAATTGCGATTTTAAAATTGTGCTTTGGATTAACTGTTTTAATGATGATATCTTCTAGCTTAATGTGAGCCATAAACTAAGATAAGAAATCACATCCAATGTGAAAATAGGGAATCCACACGAATTTGTAGGTTGGATCAAGTTTTTTAATTATCTTGAAACCCTAGTTTGATTGCTTCTCTTATTTTAGTTTAGTTTAGTGTGAATATTTTCTTTTTTTTTAGTAGATTATAAGTAGTTTGATTTCTTGATTTTAATTTAATTTAACTATTGCACTTTAGTTTATTTGTTAGTAGTTAGTAAATCAAAACACTTTCAAATCCTAACACCAACTTACTTTTCTTGGTTTCAAAAAGAATTAGATAAAAGAACTTATAAAACCCTAGTATTCATTCTTAAAGTTCCCTGTGGATACAATCCTAGACTCACCAAATAAAACCTATACCACGTGTCCTTATTCTTGGGGGTGAATCCAACTACACATTTGTGAGGCAATCATCAACCATATCTACTAGTAGGGCTATCTTAAAACCTATAACCGTAACTGTAGGCGAGTGAGTACTAAACCACGTGTGTCTACTTTACATCCAAGAATAAAATACATATCATATCAGGCTACTGATATGAACATGCCACATAATAACTGTATTCTCATGCAAACCGGTTACACATCATATCATGCTCTAGCAAACCACTATCGCGTAACAGCTAACAATAGCTAATTATAATCAGAATATCATTATGTAATATTATTACCATTCTCATTATTAATACTATCTTATTACCCCACTATAGAACAATTCATGATGACATTAGAAACTGGTTGTTATTTCATATTTTATCCCTTTGCATGATAACATGACAAGCTATTTGTCTTTTTTTTTTATCATTTTCCATAACATTTAACCTAGTAACCATTTATCAGTGTTGTTCACATTAATATTCTTTATAAGCTTCACATTTATTCTTGCTAGTTATCAGAAGATTCCTTATCTTATCATAGATAATAAAACAAAATCCAAATAATCAGTTACAAGTTTCCAAACTTAATCCAATCAATTAGTTTCCAAACTTATTATCGTATTCTTTATTTTTTGTGTTATTATTGAAGACTCATTTCTTAGTTTCTAACAACTAGCAGCCACAACCGTGCACCTAAGTCACATTATTACGCTTCAAGTATCCTTGTTCATAACCAAAACTATTCATTTAAGATTTACTCACTTTAAACACATTTCCAAAATACGAAAGCATACACACATATTCACATACCACTACTTGTTCTTGCTAAATTATCTCACTCACAAATATGGATTCTGATTAAGTAATTCGAGTAAGGAAAATTTAGACTAATTTCTCCCAAGTGCAAGGTGTGATTGTAATCTAATTACAATGTTCTGAAATTGAAGAACAGAAATGAAAATCTGAAAACAGAGAAATGTAATAGTTGTCTTCACTCTCTCTCTCCCTACAGCAAATAAAAGAAATTCTAATACCTAAAAACTCTGTAAAATCCATTTTTGGGTGTCTCCCTCTCTCCCTCCGATTCTATATATCGTCTCTTGGCTCTTCCAGTAAATTTTCTATTCTGTTAGGCAACTCCCTGCTCAATTACAAATTTGCCTCTCCTTGATTCTAGGTTCGTGTCACCTACAGAACCTACCGTCACGTGGAATCAGTTGCTGAGATATATTCTCCCATTCAGATGCTCTGAAGCTATAGTCAAATATGTAATTCCCTCCAGCGCTCACCAATAGTATTCGAATGGGCATCTTCATATTTGAATGCACTTCTTGCTTCCAGATCTCCCAGACTTATGATTTAATCTTCTTGTATTGAATTCAGCTGAAAGTTCTTTATCTTCTCACATGGCATTAATCAACTGATGTTTTGCACTTTGATGTATTCAGTATTCTCTATGCCCTTTTCCTTGGTATCCTCAACGCAGCTCAAATTGCTTCTCATTGTGACAAAAATCAGCATAAGTTCTATATTTGAGTTGTGTTAATGAACTATGCACAAAACACATATTTTATATCATTTATAAATTATGGAAAGATGCAATTAACAATTAAATGTGTAACAATTTAAGTCCAATCAAAATCCCCCCAACTAACACATTACTAGTCCCTTGTAATGATTTGAAAAGATGCTATCACAGTGTTATTTTATTAAAGAGAAAACCAGAGTTTTTTTTTTTTTAATGAATGATATTCCACTAGTTCAAGAAAATCAGTTAGTATCATAAGCAAAAGTTGTCATAAGCGTAACTTAAAATCTGAGATTTTATGAGAGATGTGAAACTTGTCAAGTGTGTGAAGTAAATGCAAAAGAATAATAGCTTGGAAATTTATCCACTCAACATAAACCTCTTAAATTTTATTTAATTCTGAACTTTGCATTCTATTTCTTTCTCAAGTTTCAACTTCAACTCTCACCTTGGATTTCTCTCTCAAGAAAATTAGAACACACAAGGTTTCATTTAAGATGCCCCTTTTTAAAAAAATAGATGCAAATCAAATCCTAGAAGGTGGCATCTACAAGTCAAGAATGATTTATTCAAAGAAGAAAAAATGAAACCTTAGCATAACTCCATGAAAGAATGATGTAGTAGAACAACTTCAGAATTTCACTAGACTTCCCCAATTCTCAACTTTCACAATTGAATGGAAATTCTTCCATGAATCAATTAGGACTTCCCTTAGGTTGTAATGGGGCCATTGGGTATAATAGGGTAAATAAAGGAAAAGATAAGGAGTTCAAAGTATTTTGGAAAACTGAAATAAACATCACACTACCTTTCCACTATTCAATCAACTTACACCCTTCCTTCATTTCTTTTCGTTTCCCAAATTTCTTTTTTTTTTTTTTTTAAAACAGAATTTGAGGGACTAAAATGTATAATCAAAGTACTTTTCCTCTTATTTATCTATATCACCATTCTCTTTAACAATTCTTTCTCTCTTCCATTTAAATTTTTTTTTTTTTTTGATAGGTGAAATCTGAAAATTCTTTCATTTCTTCCCCCCCCCCACTTTCAGTGTATTCCAAAGTATATAAGGAAGGCTAAAGAGCATTCATTGTGGTTAAGGGAATAATGTGGTAA
>QLOD02167950.1:0-12306 GCA_003260245.2 Sideroxylon spinosum
AGACGATCGCTTCAGGTAGTTGTCCAATAGATGGGTCTAAAGACTTTTAAGACGGTTGTTTATACCTTTTAACAACAATTTGGAAGTGATCGTCTATGTTGTTGTTTTTCTTTCTTTCTTTTTTTTTGGTAAGAACCACCTATATATTTCAATTCTAAAAAATAAATAAATAAACCGTGCAATATTTAACAACCTATATACATGCGATATGAAACTCAACATAATTAAATCATCCAACATAAAGTAAAAATATTATTAAAATAAAACCCAAATTGTTTATCTAAATTATTACAAATAAAAAATTAAAAAAAGAACATAGTCTTCGACAAGAAAGAGGTCCAAACGTTGTCGCATTACTAAACATCACGTGAAAGGCAACCGAAGTAGCGGACGACCGCTAGGGGCGGTCGAAAAGTTTTAACATTTCTGGCCGCTTGATGGGTATTCTCGACCGCTTGTAGGCAGTTGAGATAGGCTCCGCAATTCCCCCCAAAAACCCACTTTTCCCCGTGTTTCCCTCCACCTTCTTCCCCGCTTCCCCCTGCAACTCACTCTTGAGTTTCTCTCTGTCTCCTCATACCGTCGGTGCGCCCGTCGCTCGTCTGGCCAGTGTTCGCCGGTCGGAGTCCCTCCCTCTCTCTCCCCCTCTCTCCCCCTCTCTCTCTCTCTGCGCGCATAAACCGCCAACAACGGCAGCCCGGCCCATTCGGTCGCCGGCCGGAGTCCCTCCCTCCCTCTCCCTCCTTCTCCCTCTCTCTCCCCCCCTCTCTCTCTGCGCGTAAACCTCCAGCAACAGTAGCCCGGCCCATTCGGTCGCCTGCTCTCGGTGGGTGTTTCGGCCACCGGCGATTGGTACGTCTCTCCGCCGTCGACTCTCTCCCAGGTTTGGCCATATTTGTACAATTTTTTTTGATGTTTTGTTTTAGTACACTGGTTTTGGTTTTGAAGTAAATTTTATACACAAGTTTGACCATGTTCATGATTCTATTGCATTTTCTACTTCTCCAATGTATATATTTGTTTAGTAGAGAAACTTACTTACCTGCTCCTTATGCCATTTCTGTAATTTTTGCTTGGAAGTAATCTTTGTTTTTTTGCTATATCTGGTCGGATGCATATTTGGATGTATGAATTTCTGTAGCAATTTCTGTTTATGCCGTTTTGATGTCTGAAAATGGAATACAGTAACGTAGTACTTAGCCCCTAACTGTAAAGTTATTCAGATAAAAAATTAAGTTACATAGGGTACTAAAAGTAAAATCAAATAAAGCAAAATCATGCTTGTGTATAATTTTATCTGTAAATAACTCAATTATAAATTTGTAAATTAAAGATAAATAAGAAACTTAAAAATAATTTATAATATTAAATTTTGGTAATTTTTTTCCTATTGTTAATTTTTTTATTGATTAAATTGATTAAGTATTTCTCTATTATTTTTGTTGTTGAATTTATAATTTCGGATTAATATTTTGGTTAATTTGTACAATTGTGATTAGCGTAGATGGCTATTGTTTATTAATTTTATGATTATTTAACCAAGTAAAAATTAGATTAGGTTGAAATTTAGTTATAGGTAACTTTCAATAACAGTTAGTATTAATTATTTCAGAGTTAATATTAATGGTAAAATACTCAATAAGGTTTATGTAAATTATTCGTAAAATAAATTTAGGTTAAAACACACTTAGGGCTAATATTAATTTTTTGAAAATGAGATTAAGTTAGAGTTATTCTACGGTTAATATTAAAATTATGGTCTAAATTACATTATATAAAAAGGATAACTAAAAATAAGGCTTATTCTATACAAATTTGACAATATAGGGCCAAATGTATGGTCAACCGCTTCTAGATGTTGGAGAAAGTGGCAATCCACGACCGCTAAGATGCAAATCTCGACCGCTTCAAAGCGGTCGAGAAAAGTCACTTTTAATCCCTTGTAATTTTATCCTTCAAAATTGTTTGGAAATTATTTGAAAATTTGTGGTAATTTTTGTTTAAATTATCCTATTTAAATTATCGATTGACATTGTATGTTTGGAATTTTTTTAGGATTAAATGTTGGTTAGAATATGTTTCGAGTTACGTGTGGTTTGAATTAAATCAGGTTGTTTTTTCGATTCAGTTTGTTAAATGTTTCTTTATTAGTAGAATATTCCACCCATATTAATTAATGCTATTTGTGATATTGTTTAATTTTGTAAAGCTTGTCAACGTGTTAAATTTAATTAAGGACAAAATGCAATTAGACTTAAACTTAAATCAGCGTAAAAAATATATCAAAATAAAATGGTGCTTAAATGTATTTAATTACAGAGAAAATTAAATTTCATTTAAATTTTCTATTTTTAAAGCATTTTACGAAAATAAAATGTAACAAACATAAATAATTTTTTCACTGAAATATTTTATTTTACTTTATCAAAGTAGTACTATTAAATGAAAATTAATTAAATTCACTCGTCAAAATAAATTTGAAATTTTAAATCATTAAATTGAAATTCAAATAATCCATAATTTGAATTTCTACTTTTTTAAACTTCATGTAGAAGATAAAATTCAATAATCGGTCACATTAATTAAAAATTAAATTAAGGTTAAATTTAATTACTGCTGAGACGCAATTACAGTTACATTTAATTTACGGCTAAAGTTCAATTAGATTAAATTGAATTTTTAAGTCAAAATCAATTACGATTTAAAATAACTTACGGTTAAACTAGTTATTAAATTTAATTACGGATAAACGTCAATAAGGTTTAACTTATGTCGAAGTTAAATTTGGGTTAATTTATAATAATTAAAATTTTGAATTTTCTTTAAATTCAATACGGTTATAATTATTCAACCTTATTTTAATTTTTACTTTACTACGGATACCATTCAATTATGGTTAATATTTAGAAATTTTTACAAATTTCGGACTACAAAAATGTCTATTAAACGTTTATAGCAATTCAAAATCTTTAAGAATGTCTGAAAATATGTATAAATTTTTAAAATTTCCAAACATCTATATAAATCTCGAATTGCAAGACTAATTACAATCTCTATTGAAACTTATTGGTATTACCTTCATACATGTGCATACATTTGTTTTTTAAAATAAACTTAGACCAGTTCAAGAATCGTATAACATGATCGATTTGGTCATCCCTGCTGCGAGGAGGTGGGTTTTTTAAGACCCAACTCTTTTTCGTTACGTGGATGCATAAATCGACGTATGCGATTCTTGAATTGTCCAGTTTGGACAGTTTGAGAATGCAATTATCCATCCTCTATTCAACGCTGACTAGCGAGTTCTATGTTGGGCAAGGTTTCGTGTAGCTACTCTCGTTGTTCTCTAGGTACATACATAAATGCGTGAAACACTGCTTTTGTGTCGTGTTCTTGGAGAACTACGCAGAGATGCTGCTGAAATTTTGTCCAATAATAGAACGAACACATGATGCATTGAGTAAGAGTTGGATCGTGCATTCTCGAATGGGATAAGACCAACTATCTTGTAGTGAGAAGCATTTGGATTTTATTTTCCAAACAAACATACGTGTAGGTTGGGACTGGTAAAGGTACTAAAACATATTTCCTCCAACGATTTAGTACGATCGACGACGTTATACTAAAAGTAATAGACAAAAGCTGGATTGACTTGCCGGATGGGTTATCCTCTAGATATATCCAATGGATTGATGATTTTATTACGTACACCTACCAGTTGACTACTCAGCAATCGATCAATTGCCCGTGTAGAAAATGTATCAATCGATATCATTTCACTCGGGATGTGGTGAAGGACCATTTATTGCGGCACGGGTTCTTAAAAACTTATAAGAATTGGACAAAGCATGGGGAGGCTTACGTTTCATTGCATCACGTTGAGGAAAGAGTGGATCTATATGATCATGTGGTTCCTTGTGATCAGATGCTGGAAATGATGCAGGATATCATGGCTGGGATGCCCACCCCGGAAGCAAGTACTACGGCGGATGAAACGGGTATGAGTAATCCTAGGTCAAGTGCCAACGAAGATGCATTGAGATTTTTTAAAATTTTAGATGATGCCAACACCGAGTTGTATCCTGGATACCAGAATTATAGTCAACTATCTTTCATTGCTGAGTTATTGAACGTGAAAATATTGAACCAGTGGACCAATAGCTCGTTCGATATGTTACTAGAGTTATTGAGAAAGGTCCTGCTGGATGGTTCAAATGTTTGTGAGTCCTACTATCACGCCTGCAAGTTGACAGAAGATCTGGGGTTCACGTATGAGACATGGGATGCATGCCCAAACAGTTGTATGTTATTCCAGAATGAGCATGCAAGCCTCGACAAATGCCTTGTATGCGAAAGTTCTAGATGGAAGCAAGGCATTGCAGCCCCTAATACCAATGGCCGTTGCAGAAAGGGTGGGAAACCAGTCGCGGCAAAGCAAGTGCGATGCTTCCCTCTGAAGCCAAGATTGAAAAAGTTATTCATATCATCTAAGACAGCGATATTAATGAGATGGCATTCAGAGAATAGTTGTGATAAAGAAAAAATGGCGCATTTGTCTAACTCCCCAGCATGGAAAGTTTTTGATCAACAGCATGTGGAATTTGCATCATAAAGTCGGAACGTCCGGCTCGGTTTGGCTGCGGATGGGGTAAATCCTTTTGGGGTGATGAATATAGCACACAGTACATGGCCGGTGGTCCTTGTTCCTTATAACCATCCTCCATGGCTGTGCATGAAGCAACCGTACCTAATTCTGTCTACTCTTATTGATGGGCCGAAAGGGCTAGGAGACAAGATCGATGTGTACCTGTAACTGTTGATAGAAGAGTTACAGGAATTGTGGACTACAGGTGTGATGACTTATGATACTGCGTCCAATGAAATGTTCAACCTTTGTGCGGGTTTGTTGTGGACGATTAATGATTTCCCAGCATATGCCAACTTATCTGGCTGGAGTACGAAAGGGAAGTTCGCGTGTCCTCCATGCAATAAAAGCACCCAGTCCCAATGGTTACGTCATGGCAAGAAGTTTGGTTACATGGGTCACAGACGATTCCTACCCATCACACAAAGGTTTAGGAGAAACAGAACTGCCTTTGATGGGAACAGTGAGTTTGGTGCGGCCCCGAGTAGATTATCTGGTCATGAAATGTTGCGCCAGCTTAAGACAGAGGGTATACTAACTACCTACAAGCCAACTGCCTTGAGAAAGCGTTTGCCCAAATCGACTGAGGCTCGTATCCATAGTTGGAAGAAAAAAATTATATTTTTTGAGCTACCCTACTGGAAGGATAACTTGGTAATGCATAACTTAGACGTCATGCACATTGAGAAGAATATGTGTGACAATCTATTATGGATGATATTGGGTGACAAACTCAAATCGAAAGATACTCCAAATGCTAAGCGTGATTTGGAGGATATGGGATTGCGACAACCATTACATTTGCAGTTGGGAGGTGTAAATAGGGCATACCTACCCCCAGCACAATTCATAATGAGCCGTGATGAGAAGAAGTTATTCCTTAGCGTCTTCCAAAGTGTTAGAGTACCCGATGGTTATTATTCGAATATTTCAAGATGGGTAAACGTACAAGAGAGGACTCTGTCTGGTCTAAAAAGTCATGACGGTCATATCCTTATGCAACAATTGATCCCTATTACCATTCGTCGCTGCTTGCCGAAGAAGGTTATTGAACCGTTGATTGAGCTCAGTAACTTCTTTAGGATATTAGTCTACCAGCCAGCCGAGATAGAAAATCTCAAGGATCGAATTGCACTGACACTTTGTCATCTTGAGACAATATTTTCACCTGCTTTTTTTGATGTAATGGTGCACCTCACAGTACATTTAGCCGACCAAGCTATGTTGTGCGGGCCAGTTCAATTTCGCTGGATGTACCCAATTGAAAGGTATTTGAAGACCTTAAAAAAGTATGTTCGTAACAAGGCTCATCCAGAGGCTTCAATGGCTAGAGGGTATTTGATGGAAGAATGTACCAATTTCTGTGCCATGTATATGGGACATGTTGAAACGAAACTGACTCGTCCCCAGCGAATTCACGACGGCCCTTTAGGGGAGGGAACATTCGTTAATCTCACCAACAATTCATGGGTTCAAGCTCATCGATATGTCTTATTTAACACGGCATCGGTGCGACCATTCATCCAGTAAGATTTTCAAACTAAACATAGCTCAACTTTATTTTCTCACATTTACTAGTATTAAACCTTTATTTTATAGTTGATCACATTATTGTTTTTTAGGGACCACTTAAATGAAGTACGACAACAGTCACCTCGTGCAGCCGATCATGTTGTATATACTAAACATTTCAACTCATTTCACGGCTGGTTTAAAGAGCATATAAGGCCACTACCGTCTATCTATTAATGTTAGGTTTATCTGCTTGGCCTGGTTATTTATATTCTAGCTGTAACTATACTCATAATCAGGTGCAGAACATGCGAATGTCTAGTGTAACTTTCTCTGCAGAAATCAATGCTTCGTCAAACGGTCCGTTTACAGCGGCACGTTGTTACAAAGCTTGTGACATTAATAGGTATCGGTTTCGCACAAAAGATTTGGAGGATAGACGGGCTACACAAAACTGTGGGGTAGCGCTCAACGCTAGTACCCTAAGTTTTTCGAGCCGGAAAGATAGTAATCCTCGGGTTGGTGTTGTGTTCTATTGTGGGGTGCTTGTAGATGTCATTGAAGTTAGATACACCAATGAATATAAAACTGTGTTATTTAAGTGTGAATGGGTAGATCCAAGGTAAGGAATGAAACATGATGATTATAAATTCACGTTGGTTAACTTTAACAACCTGATGTACAAAGAGGATCGGATCGGCAACGAACCATTCATTTTAGCAGCCCAAGCCGAACAAGTTTACTATGTTGGGGATCCCATCGATCATGACTGGCATGCTGCAGTCAAAATGTGCCAAGGGGGGTCTACGAAGTTGACTGCAATGACCCGGAGGTGGACGGGTACGCACAACAAGACCTAAGGGACGTGTTGTCCCGGCTCGTGAATAGGATGCCACTTGGGTTAGAGAGACAGTTGAAGGAGATACAGTTGATATTTTAGGTCCATGAAACGGTCGGGTATTAAGATAATATTTTTGTTTTAGTCCAACAGTGTTCGAATTATAAATGTGTGTCATATAGCTTCATGAAGACCATTAATTAATGTGATTGACTAATCTTGTAATGTTAAAACTTTAGAGATTTTGTAGATGGCTCGAGGTAGGAAGCGAGGACGTCCGCTTACCATGAGTGAGGTAGTCCACGGTACCCGGGCACATATCACGGTGGATGATGTAGATGGTGTGGTTCACGATGGAGATACTGATGTCTCTCAACCTCCCGAGGAAGCCCATCCGCAATTCGATTCTGATCCCACGGAGGCACCCGATATCACTCAGCCCACTATAGATACTTCCGTTCCACATCCGCAGACCCCACGAGTGCCGTTTCCTGGCCCTTCGGTGCCACCCTTTATGTCTCCATTGCATTCATCTTGCTCGCTTCTCCGATCACCCACCATCGACAGTACAGTTCCCAGGTCTCCTATCGAGCCATCCAGTTCCACCCGTGGCCATATACACATCCCCAGCCGGGGGTGTCCGGATGCTTCATCGTCTAGATGGGCACGGCTTCCTCGTACAGCCTCCATGTCTACCCCGCAGGCTACTCAGTCACCCTCACAGTGCCCTGGTACTTCGGCTTCATCAGGTATATGTGTCTCACAGTACATTTATTGGAATTTACCTTGGTTTACTATACATACAATTATTTAAGATATAGAAGGAATCGACTGAGACTAACTAGGGTCATTGGCTGCCACAGTACCCTCTCGTGCTAGGAGGGGGCCCACTACTCCCCTATAGGGTTGGGGTAGCGGCCAACCTCTTCAGGTTGAGTTCAGTTGCTACCATTACCCTTTAGAGAAGTCGGGTGTCTGACTTATTAGGCAATTGGGCGTTATGGTTCGCGATGGTCGCCTCGTGCCCTTGTCCACGATAGATTGGGCAGTTGTTCCTATGGAGACATTAGACCGCATATGGCAGGAGGTTATGGTGAGAAACGTTAACGTATTTCTACTTAAATTATACATACGGAGTATTGTTACTAATATATTACATTTGGTGTGATGATTAGGATAATGTGCTTGACTGTCCTCCCCAGTTTCGGCCTGTTTGTATGGCCAAATGCAGAAAAATTTGGAAAGACCATAAGTGTATCGTGAAGAGAAAATATTTCACACCTTTCGCGGACTCGCCGGACATCCTCCAGCGATGCCCTCCTAGCATGGTGCCGGAGCAGTGGCCGGACCTCGTAGCGTACTAGTCAAGCGACTCATCCCAGGTTTAATTTAGAAACTGCAGTTTACAATCTAATCTCTTTTTGTTTGTTACGAATTACGATAAGACTTTTTAATTTATTTCTGTTACATTTGACGTAGGCTGAAGCGGCAAGGAACTCAGCCAATCGGGGCAACCTCGGTGCCCCTCACACCAGTGGGGGTAGGCACATCCAGGATATACTACATGAGGTATACAATTGTATATGCGTTAATTGTAACTTATATTTTGTTTATCCTATTTTAGTAAGTTACGATTCTTGGATTGTTAGCTATTGGAATGTTTAACATATTATGCAGATGGGAGCACAGGGGATTCCCACCGATCGACTTATAGTATTTCAGAGGATACGTAACCCCGCACATCCCGAGGTATGGGTCATCATCGAGCAGATTCATGCACGTCTAGTAGAGCTACCAGAGGCAGAGCGTGACATCTCCGAGGTCCGGACAGGGTGTATACTGAGGTGGTCGGTCGGGATGGTCATGGCTACACGCATGGCGTAGGCTCAGGTATTCCTCGGTCAGTGATTCGGAAGGCGACCGCAGAAGCATCTAGTGGGGGTTCGCAGAGACGAGCCGAGACAGAGATTGAGCGGCTACTAGCGGAGCATTTGGACAAATTTAGAGCAGACTTCCGTGAGCATTTGCACGCCGAGATTCAGGATGAGCTACGGGTTGAGCTGCAGGATGAGATCCAGGCAAAGATCCGTGTTGCTCTTCGTGCTAAGGTCCAGACTGAGATGCGTGCAGAGGTTTGAGCAGAGTTGATCGAGGAGGTATGTGCTGATATGGAGGAGAGCTTTGCTCATCTGCGGGCTCAGTTGCGGGCGGAGATTTGTGATACTCGACAGCTTAGACAGGTACAATATTATGTGTTCACTCAATATAATGTTGTAAGTCATGACTGTATTCTCCATGCCATTATGGATTATTAAAATGGTTACTCTTTAATTGTAGGATGGAGACGATGATACCGGCCCTGCCTCTGCGACATAAATACGGGGAGTAAGAGGTATAACGGCATTTATGAATTGTTCGACCTTAATTACTGCATATAATTTATGATCTACAGTTGATACTTAAACCTTATAACATTATCAACGGGGTCTGTTGCGAACCAACCTTCACGTGTAGTGTCTGAATACCATTTAGAAGCTACAGGATTAAACGGGACTTCAATCGGAGTTACAGATTACGGGAAAAGGCCCCGGGTAGGCTTCAGGTAACACATAGCTTCTTTGGACACACGTACTTAGGATTTCACAGCTCGAAACTCCCAAACGGGGTTTGTTGTGAACCAAACTTTACATGTAGTGTTTAAACACCATTTAGAAGCTACAGGATTAAACGGGGCTTGAATCGGAGTTACGGATTATGAGAAAAGGCCCCGGGTGGGCTTCAGGTAACACATAGCTTCTTTGGACACACGTACTTAGGATTTCACAGCTTGAAACTCCCAACCTGGGTCTGTTGTGAACCAAAATTCATGTATAGTGTCCAAACATGATTTAGAAGCTTCAGGATTGAACGAGGCTTGAATCAGAGTTACAGATTATGAGAAAAGGCCCCGGGTAGGTTTAAGGTAACACATAGCTTCTTTGGACACACGTACTTAGGATTTCACAGCTCGAAACTCCCAAATGGGATCTGTTGTGAACCAAACTTTACATGTAGTGTCTAAACATGGTTTAGAAGCTGTAGGATTGAACGGGGATTGAATCAGAGTTACGGATTACGAGAAAAGGCCCCGGGTAGGTTTCAGGTAACACATAGCTTCTTTGGACACACGTACTTAGGATTTCACAGCTCGAAACTCCCAAACGGGGTCTCTTGTGAACCAAACTTCACTTATAGTGTCTGAGCACCATTTAGAAGCTACATGATTAAACGGGGCTTGAATCGGAGTTACGGATTATGAGAAAAGGCCCCGGGTAGGCTTCAGGTAACACATAGCTTCTTTGGACACACATACTTAGGATTTCACAGCTCGAAACTCCCAAACGGGGTCTGTTGTGAATCAAACTTCACATGTAGTGTTTGAACATGATTTAGAAGCTGCAGGATTAAACGAGCCTTGAATCGGAGTTACGGATTACGAGAAAAGGCCCCGGGTAGGTTTCAGGTAACATATAGCTTCTTTGGACACACGTACTTAGGAATTAACAGCTCGAAACTCCTAAACGGGGTCTGTTGTGAATCAAACTTCACGTGTAGTGTTTAAACATGATTTAGAAGCTACAGGATTGAACAGGGCTTGAATCAGAGTTACGGATTACGAGAAAAGGCCCCGGGTAGGTTTCAGGTAACACATAGCTTCTTTGGACACACGTACTTAGGATTTCACAGCTCGAAACTTCCAAACGGGGTCTGTTGTGAACCAAACTTCACATATAGTGTTTGAACACCATTTAGAAGCTATAGGATTCAACAGAGCTTGAATCAGAGTTACGGATTACGAGAAAAGGCCCTGGGTAGGTTTCAGGTAACACATAGCTTCTTTGGACACACGTACTTAGGATTTCACGGCTCGAAACTCCCAAACGGGGTCTGTTGTGAACCAAACCTCATGTGTAGTGTTTGAACACCATTTAGAAGCTATAGGATTAAACAGGGCTTGAATCAGAGTTACGGATTATGAGAAAAGGCCCTGGGTAGCCTTCAGGTAACACATAGCTTCTTTGGACACATGTACTTAGGATTTCATTGCTCGAAACTCCCAAACGGGGTCTGTTGTAAACCAAACTTCACTTGTATTGTCTGAAACGTCATTTAGAAGCTATAGGATTAAACGGGGCTTGAATCTGAGATACGGATTATGAGAAAAGGCCCCGGGTAGGCTTCAGCTAACACATAGCTTCTTTGGACACACGTACTTAGGATTTCACAGCTCGAAACTCCCAAATGGGATCTGCTGTGAACCAAAATTCATGCGTAGTGTTTGAACATGATTTAGAAGCTACAGGATTGAACAGGTCTTGAATCGGAGTTACGGATTACGAGAAAAGGCCCCGGGTAAGTTTTAGGTAACACAGCTTCTTTGGACACACGTACTTAGGATTTCATAGCTCGAAACTCCCAAACGGGGTTTGTTGTAAACCAAACTTTACATGTAGTGTCTAAACACCATTTAGAAGCTACAGGATTCAACAGGGCTTGAATCGGAGTTACGGATTACGAGAAAAGGTCCCAGGTAGGTTTTAGGTAACACAGCTTCTTTGGACACACGTACTTAGGATTTCACAGCTCGCAACTCCCAAACAGGGTCTGTTTTGAACCAAAATTCACATGTAGTTTCTAAACACCATTTGGAAGCTACAAGATTAAACAGGGCTTGAATCAGAGTTATGGATTACGAGAAAAGGCCCCGAGTAGGTTTCAGGTAACACATAGCTTCTTTGGACACACATACTTAGGATTTCATAGCTCAAAACTCCCAAACAGGGTCTGTTGTGAACCAAAATTCACTTGTAGTGTCTGAACACCATTTAGAAGCTACAGAATTAAACGGGGCTTGAATCAGAGTTACCGATTACGAGAAAAGGCCCCAGGTAGGTTTCAGGTAACACATAGCTTCTTTGGACACACATACGTAGGATTTCACAGCTCGAAACTCCCAAACGGGGTCTGTTGTGAACCAAACTTCACATGTAGTGTCTGAACACCATTAAGAAGCTACATGATTAAACGGGGCTTGAATCAGAGTTACGGATTATGAGAAAAGGCCCCGGGTCGGTTTCAGGTAACACACATGCCTTATAACGCACGTACTTAGGATTTCACTGCTCATACCGAGCAAACAGGGGCTGTTCTGCACCAAACTTCACGTGTAGTATGTGAACACCATTTAGAAACTACAGGATTAACCAGGTCTTGAATGTGGGTCACGGATGGCCATGAATGGCCCCGGGAAGTTTATACTGTAAATTTGATG
>QLOD02168008.1:0-12299 GCA_003260245.2 Sideroxylon spinosum
ATTAAATTATTTTTAATAAATATCATAATTAAATTATTTGAATTATTATGAAATATATTTTGGTAAATATTATAATGGGCATAGTTTATATTTAATGAATTAAATAATATAGTAATTATATTTTATTTAATTTTTAAATAAATAATATAATTAAATTTATATGAAATATATTTTTTAAATTCTATTAGATTTTTAAAAAATAATAAAATTAAATTTTTTTTAAAAAAATTAATAATTATAAATAAAATTATATTTTTAAATATAATTTTAATTTTAATTTTAAAAAAATAGACAATAACAGTAAACACCAAACAATTAATAGCAGCAGAAAAATGATTGTGTTATTAAAGGGTCCAAAAAAATTATTATATAAGCTCTGACAAATGTTGTCTCGCATGTGGTCGTGTGAAAAAGAAAATTTCAAGATTCGGTCGCTGAAGAACGAGAAGCTTTTCTGAAAGCAAAAAAATAAATAAATAAATAAAATAAGAAACAAGACCTCTGAGAGAGAGAGAGAGAGAGAGAGAGAGAGGGCGCGTGTGCGCTTCTGTGACATTGACCCTCCTTTTGTCTTTCTATGCTCTGTCCTCCTCGTGAAGGGAAGCGGTGTTTGACTGCGCGGAGTAAAGAATTTAGAAACAAAATAAATTAGGAATTAGACCAATTAGTCGTGGGCATTTTCCAAACTTCTGTCTGGCAATTTGGCATAGATTCGAATTCTCCTCCCCCTTTGTTGAAATGTATTAAAAAAAAATAAGGAAATGAAAGCGATGTTAGTTGAGTAGTCTTAAACTTATTTCACTCATATATCTATATATGTTTATTTATTTATTTTGATAATTAAGTGAAATTTAAATTAATGAAAGAACATATACATCATCTTAGAAACATTTTTCCGTATATTTAAAAAATTAATTATAAAATTAGATCTCTAAACTGGTTCAATTCTAATATTAATTACAAAATAAGATCCCTAAATAATATATAACCGAGTATCTATATTAGAATTCTTAATGGCATGTATCTAAGTAATTTTAATTCGAATATCACACATAATGTTCTTAAGCATGGAAGCAATTGAGTAAGAAAACCCTTTAAATATTCTTACATTTCATTCATTCCAAAAGTGATAGACCATAACTGTCCAAACTAGTTTGCAAATAGTATTTCCAAGACTTCTCCCGTTGAAATTTTCCAAAACCCATGTAACTTCAATTGTTTAACCTTAGTGATGAAGCATTTTTGCATTATTATTTTGATATTAGTTAATTTTCTCGTTGTCAACGTTATTTTGTTCAAAATTTTTCTGTAAGTTACTTGTAGGTGTTATATTTTTGGGATTTGATAGTAAGTGAAATGTAAATTGCTTCTTGCTTTTTGGGTAGGAGGGAGCAGACACCCTGAGACTGTTTCTTTGACCTGGAGAAGGTATAAATGACCTCCATTTGGTCACTTAGCCGGATCATTGGGTGCTAGTAGTTTGATGGATATAATCAAGGGATTCATCGATACTTCTTCGACTAGTCTAGACTGCTTGACAAACCATGAAGCTAAACTTGTCTGAATATAAACCATGGGCGTGGATCAATTGGGTATCCCCGGTGAACCAAGTTCAAACAAGTATTTGGTAAATCATACTCAAGCCGGGGTCAAGCTATTGGGTACACATTACAGCACTAAATTCCTAAGATAATAGATTTTCCATGCAAGAGGTGTTGTGATATATACTATTTGTTGATGATATTATTTTAGTAAATGAGACGAGAGAATGAGTGAATGATAAACTAGAATTATGACGGAAAACATTAAAGATAAAAAGGTTTAGGCCGAATCGATGCAAACTCATTGGATTTTGAGGTTTTATTTGTAATAAGCAAGATGTAAAAATTGAACCCAACAATTTTGACATCGTAGCCTTATATCCACGAAATAATAAGACTTTGAGATTCCTCAAAAGAACAATAGAGGATGTCAGTTATTAAAAGGCAGTCTCACCAGCATAAAGCTCCTCCAAATTTTCCAGCATAAAGCTACTCTAAGACTATGTTTGGTACGTGAGAATGAAATGGAATAAGAAGCGAGACTGAAATATAAGTGAGAATGGAATGGAATACTCATTACATTCCTTTGTTTGGTTGCCAATATGAAATTAATAGGAATAGAATAGACACTTAAATTTTCATAATCTAATTACATATTAAATATAATGAAATAAAATAAAATATAATTATTTTTTTAAAAACTATAAAAATAAATTTTATTTTCGAATCGTGAATTTAAGTAAAAAAATGATCTAGGGGTAAAACGGTCATTTTAAGATTTAAGTTCGAATTAGGCCAAAACTTTCTTCACTATTAAAAAATCTGTCAATAAATATTTTTTAATCTTTTAGAATCCCTAAAATATGAATTTGAACCAAAAACGGGCCTAGCGGCAAAATAGTCATTTTATAGTTCAAATTTGAATTGGGCTAAAATTTGTTTAACTATAAAGAAATATGTCAACGATAATTTTTTAACCTTTTGGGCAACTTAAAATGTAAGTTTTAACAAAAAAAGGCCCAGGGGTAAAATTATAATTTTACAATTTCAGTTTGGACTTTAATGAAATTTTATTAGGTATTAAAAAATACATTGATAAATATTATTTTAAACTTTTTGGAAGCCCAAAAATACAAATTTGGATAAAAAAACAAACTCCAGGATAAAATAGTCATTTTACAACCCAGGTTTGAATCGGATCAAAATTTATTTAATTATTAAGTAACATGAATGAATATTTTTATTAGTATTTTGAAAGCTTGAAATGCGAATTTGAAAAAAAAAAAGAAACTGGGGGTAAAATAGTCATTTTACAGCTCTGGTTCAAATTTGTTCGAAAATAAGGTCGAGGGGTAAAATTATAATTTTACAACCGAATGGAGTAATTGAGAGAAATTTTTTATTGTAAAGTAATTGTTTGTTTATTATTTTTTTTTTCAATTTTTAGATCAAATTTTAATTGTAATAGAATGGCTATTCCATCAGTTGAAGTGTGGAATGCCTTTTCCCATTTCATGTGCGAATGGCTATTTCCATGGAATAACATTCCAACTTAGTTTTTTGATACCAAATATAAAAATATGCTAGAATGAGAATAGATTTCATTCCACTCTATTCTATTCTTACGTACCAAACATAACCTAAAGATATTGAAGGCATATAAGTTTCTAGACCTTATACTACTTATCTCCTCTTCCACCTGTTCTTTTTCCTTTAATTGCACAATTTCTCTCTCTACCCCGTGTTTTCACCTTTGGATCATTCTTCTTTGCAAGACTAGCTGATTCTCATAAAATTTTATTTTCATTACAATTTTACCACTACCATTTCATTCAATTTCATTCTTTTAGGATATTTTTATGATACAACAAAAATTTTTGTTAGTTTCATTATAAATATTTCTCATTTAAAAAAAAAAAATGAGGCAAGCAAATGAAGTTCCGCCGAGCATCTAATATAACTTTGCCATAAAAAAAAAAAGAAAAGAAAAGACCGACTGTCCTTTTCTTCGTTATTTAAATGAAAATAGATGAAAGCTTGTAAAAGTTTGTAATTTTTTTTGTACTTCTGATGAAATTTGGATTTAAGGGATAATATCGAAAAATATGTCGACTCCGAAACAGTAGAGCATATCTAATCATACTAACTCCTAAATGATGCATTTCAAGTGTAAAACCATTGACGTGATTATCAAAATTTAATCAAATAAATATATTCATATAAAACTTATTTACCATCTTTCTATTAGTAAAAACTTTCAATTTTTTCTTCAGGGTATGAGCTAAAAGTTACAATGATAGTGTGCCTCAAATTTAAATTTAACGAATCTTTGTTTCGCCAGGCACATGTTTATGAAAAAAATTAGGCTTTTCCCCGACAACTATTCTATAAATTGGACTGCCCATAAGAGGATGTGACAGAAAAATGGGATAATCTAATTCCCCCAGTACATGCAAATTATGGATAATTTCAGTCATTAATAATACCGTTTGTCATGTTACAATTTTTAAAGAGTATCTTGCCGTTTTCTTTTGCCACGATAAAGGACAATATAGAGGTACCGAGTGTTTTTTCAAAAACCATAGAGTGCTACTATTTGTATCTCGTGATCATTTCATGTCTATCGACCTAAATTAAAATTTTATAAATTGGCTATTGAATGGAAAATACTTATCCATAGAAAAGATGGGAATGAAAAATGAGCCTATAACCATACAAGAAAATTGTGATTTTAGTGATTATATTGAGAAGGATGAGTGAGAAAATGAGTTGGTTCAGGAAAAAAAAAATAAGTGTAAGACATTAGAGCTATTGAAGAAATGTATAACTGCTAAGAAGGACAAGCTAGGGCATAAGTAATGCTTCTAACTGCTGGTTTTTATTGGGGGATATGGGTGATTCATTTAATAAATTTTGTCTGTTTGAATAAATAAATGTGTTGATTTAATCCGTGTCGAGAAGAGTTTCTTCTTGCAGTTACCTAGGGAGTACGCAGCTACATTTGGCTGCTCATGGGGGTTTTTTGGATTCTATTCGGGAATTACGTAACTGATCGACTTAAAAGAGATTCATCTGGGTAAATTTTATTTTTATTATTTTGAAAAAAGAAGAATATTAGTTTTGTTTTCTCGCTGATTTCTGAGTATATAATATTAACAATCTAGGTCTAAGAAGTATGCATATGAATACAGATAAGTTATTGATATGGAAATAGATATAAAAATTAAAAAAAAAAATAAAGATACAAAAACTGCAAGATATGACCAAAAATATGTATATATATTTTTATATTTTTTTTAACTAAGAGTTTCGACTACTCAAATTTGAATTTCTCTCAAACATATGTTTGAAGAAAAAATAATGAAATAATAAACAGTGTGGTATGACTGATACGTATCTTGGCGTGTCTAAGGAGTTTGTCTATCCAGTATTTAGATAGAGGATTTCAAGTTTCTTGCTGATGAAATTAAATGTGAGCACTTTTTCTCCCTCTTGCTGCATGTAAAAATTTGGTGGTACTAAATATTGAAATGTTATAAGCTGTATGCAAAAAGTAAGCCTCCTTGGACCTCCCTTCTGTGAATCTTAATGTAGCGCAACTTTTGTAATTTTAATGTGCTCAAATGTCAATTAAAGCAGCAGTCAAGAGTAATTGATTTCATAATTGTGATTATTAAGGATGAGAGAAAAATTCAGAACAAGTCTTTGATAAATATCATTTAATAGAAGATATGGTGACACAAAGGAAGGATTTATCGAGCCCACTAAGATAATGTTAGGGACATGCATGTGTGAGAGCATGTGTTTGCAGTTATAACCTGATTTATAACTTGATTTTGAAGTTCCTTTGTAATTTTAGCATCTTTATACTTAAATATTCCCCTATTTTCTATTTTTTATACTTCCAATATATTATGCGGGGAGCTTGCTTCGTCGGAAATTTAATGAGTGGGTTCTTAGTTGTCAATATTTTTTGAGGAAAACTATCATCACTAAATGATATTGTGGTAGGAGGATACCACACATGGTTGCTTTGAAGCAACGGCATGGAGCCTGTGCAGCATTATTGAACCCATCAGCTCCGGAGCCTCTCATCCGGCCATCGTCATTCAAGTTCATTACCGAGCTTAATCCAGAGACAAAAGCCTTGTTAGAGAAGGCCCTAATGGAGACAAACAGGGAAAGGGAAAGGTCATCTTGAAGGAGATAGCCTATTCACTTCCATCAACTTTGCATTCTGAAGTTGAGATTGCTAACAACATATCTGAGGTAAATTCCTTTCCTCTAAATTCTGCAGTTTCCTGTTTACGTACTACTAGAATCTGAAGCTACATTGAATTTCTACTATCAAATCCAAACTAACTTCTTCTTTCAAATCCAGACCATTGTAGTTAGATCACCAATTATCCCAAAGCTTAGCTACTATGTTAAGTTGCAACTTGTCCCAGAAGTTTAAACTATTAGAAAATGGGATCTATTATATATCTCAACCTATTTTAACTATTAGGTTCTAATTTTTTTCTTTTAACTTCTATTTTCAATCAAATCTTAAAATTGCTATGCATTGCAAGAATGTGATCATATCTCAATGGTATTTTTTTTTTTTTTAATGATCTATCTCAATGGTATGCTAATATTCTTGTAATTTATGTACCCAAGCTTTTTTTCCCCAGACAAACAGAAGACTGTCAATCCGTATGTATTGCATAAAATTATTCTTTTTGTCTTGTATATTTTAGGAACAACAAGATTTTAGTAATTCTACATCTATTTGCAAAAATTTAATGTTTTAATTACAACAAAAAAAAAAAAAAAAACTAACCCGTGCCTTGCACGGGTATCCTCCACTAGTATATTAAAAAAAAAAAAAACAAAAGAAAGTCCAAGCCGGTTAGCCGGTTAAAACTATGGACTTTACGCAACTTGCATATCAGAATGGAGGGCTGAGCTATTTTGACGATCACAACAGCTGGTAAAAGGTTTCACTCGCAAGGCGATGCCCATATCCTGCCAACTATTTTAATTTAACAATTCAAATGTAATATTTGGATGGCCATCCGCAATCCTTTTGTGAGTAGTATGAGTCGGAAGACCGACAATGCAAAAAAAAAAAAAAAAAAAGAAAAGATAAGAAAGATTAAAAAAGAAAAGAACCTACATTGGGCGAGAGTGTGAAAATAAGATGATAATAACAATAAAACAAAACGAACCCAAAAAAAGAGTACAATGAACGAGAGCCGTTGAATTTTATTCGCGGGGAATCCCAGCGGCCAAAAAGTTACACTAGACGATAGCACACGGCACCACTGAACCCGATCCGGATTCCGGCCTATGGGGCTGTTCGGAGAAAAAAGAAAAACTAAAAAGTACAACAAAAGTATAAAAGATGTGACATAAAGGTGATAGGTGGTAAAATATGATTGAAAAAAAGTATAACTTTTGGTAACTTTTAGTAACTTTTGATTTTTTTTAAGTCTGCCAAACGGCTCCTATATAAATACAGATATGTCATTTCATCGCAACACCGCCTCTTTCCTTGAGAAGGACAAGGCACAGAAAGACAAAAAGAACGGTTAGTGTGTCAGCCCCTTCCTCCATCGGTCACTTCATCGCCATTTCCTGTCCTCTCTCTCTTACCCCCGTAACAAAGCACCGCTTCCCCTCTTGAGAAGGACAAAGCTTAGAAAGACAAAAAGAAAGGTCAGTGTCTCAGAAGCGCAGACCGACACCCCCCCCCCCCCCCCCAAAACAACAACAAAACAAAAAAACAAAAAAAAAAACTCTCTCGTAGGTCCGTTGGAATTTTTTTTTTAAACAAATTTTTAAAAAATATAAATTCTTTACTAATTGCACAAATTACGATAAAATTTCTCCCCCTCTTCCCCTGTCACAGCGCGGCTTCCCTTCTTGAGAAGAACAAAGCGCAGAAAGGCAAAAGAAAGGTCATTGTCTCAGAAGCACACGCCGACTTTTTCACCTCGATGTGCAAAACATATTTAGGACTGGTTTGGTGTTTCAAATAAAATAAAATAAAATTTTTTTAATTTTTAATTATTTTTAGATTCTAAAAAATTTCATTTTTTTTTAATTTTTCAAAATTAAATAGCTTATTTTAATAGTTTTATCTGTTTTTTTTTAAATTGTATTGACATTATTACTAAAAAGTTTTACAAAACACAAAAAATTTTAAGATTTTTTATTAAAATGTTGGTATATGTCATTTTATATAATTTTTAGTAATTTTATATCAAATCAATCATAAATATCTTACTATTATTTCAAAATAATTTTTTGTATTCTACGTTCTAAAAGATTAAAATGCACACACGTGTGATGATTTTAGACCTATAATTTCCAAAATAGATTTAAGTTGGTTTGTTGTACAAACGAATTCACCGTTTGTCGGAACTTTCTCTGTGGAACAAACGAGATTGAGAATATGCGTGAGAGATTGAGAATAAGAATCTTCTTTTTTTTTTTTTTTTTTTTTAATATGCCTTGCTCCGCAATCAGCTGTTGGGTTTCGTTTTCTTGATCTTGAAAACTTTAATTTTCTCGCTCTTCCCAGAAACGGCTGTATTTTTGTCATGTTTGGCAAAGAATTTGCTTGCTAGGAGCTCGGTGACTCGATCGGAATTCTTCGCCGGACGACTCTGCTCCTCTTTTTCTAAGACTGAAGAAACTGCAAGGACAATAATTGATTGGGGTGGGCGCGTTCTTTGGGTACCGCACAGATTAGCACAAGGACACTGATTGATTTGGGTGGGCACGTTCGTTGGGTACCAGACAGATTAGCATGCAGCAGTCTTGAGGAAGAAGAGGAGTCCCGCGAAGAATTTCGATCAAGTCCCCGAGCTCTTAGCGAGCAGATTCTTTGACAAACATGAAGCCGTATCTGGGAAGAGCGAGAAAATTAACCCAACCACTGAAATTCGTTTTCTTTCATTCATATCCAAATTTTTTTGCAGTAATTGAATTCGTTTGTACAATAAACGAATGTCAACCTATTTTGGAAATTAAGTTTAAAACTATCACACATCTGTACATTTTAAATATTTTTTGCCTATTAAGTGGAAACACGGCTTCTTTGTTCCGTTTCGAGTTTTTCTTTTTCTTTTTCTTTTTTTCTTTCAAAATTTTTATACATTTTTATTTTTCATTACACAACTTACGAAAGAATTTCTCTCTTTTCCCCGTCACAACACCCCTTCCCTTCTTGAGAAGGACAAAGCACAGAAAGACAAAAGAAAGGTCAATGTCTCGTAAGCACACACCAACACCAACCACCACCCGGGGGGTTTAGAGCTCTCTTTTTTTATTTTTTTTATAATTTTAAATTTTTTATTCACTCTAAAAAAATTATAAAATTATAATTTCTATAAATTTAAAAAAACTTCAAACTTCAAACCTACCGATTCTTGAATTTTTCATTTTCACACAACCACGTGGGATACAATAAATTTGCGAGAGCTTACACATTAATGCTAGCCCCCATCGCTCTACCATCCCGCACCACGTAGACAGTGGTGGCTCAGTGCGAGACGCAAGAGCGGTAACCCTAGCATTGCTCCAACTTACATTTACACTGAATTTTTTTTGTGTCCACGTCCGCAATAAATTCATTTTTTTTTTTTTTTCTTCTCTTCCCACGTTGATGTAAGCCGCGGCGCATGGAGTCCGGAACTTTTGACCGAGGCACCAAAAGTTTAATAAGTTATCAACAGATATCTTTAAAATAGTGATATAAATATGCATCGTCTATTGATACTCTAAATTTTACTTTCCTTTTTGTCAACTAAAGTTGTAAAATTTTATGTCTATCTTTTTACACATGTTTTGCATACTTATAATGTCTTAAAAATTCTTATATAAAAGTTCAATATAACAATAACCATAATACCATAAAAATTCTTATTTTGTAATAGAAATTATTTTTCTAAATATATACAAAAAATAACTTTTTAATTTTTCTTAAATATTTTGATAAGTAAGCTGATAATTGCAATTTAAATATTTTGAAAAAATTTGCTCTTATGTATATGAATTGCCTTATTAGGATAAAAAAATTTGATTTGAAGTTTTTTTTTAAGAAATAAATAGAATTCAAATTAAGTTTTTAAAAGAAAAATACTTATACGTTGTTTGATAAATCTATTTATATTTTTTTTAGTTCATTGATTTTTTTAGTAAATTATTTTTTTTGATGGTTTTATTTTTTGATATATGAACAGTGAGAGCAAAAAAAAAAAAAAAAGAATTACTGATTATTTCGATATTCGTATTGATGAGAAAAGTTAGTAGGAATAAAGGATTAAAAATTTAAATTTATAAGTTATTTTGTTTGGAAGTCTTATGTAAGAAAAATATTTTGATAGACTAAAAAATTATTTTATTTCCATTTATATGTATATTTTTAAAAATCATATAAATTATAAATTAATCAAATAAGAAAATAAATAATTTCATTTCAATTTATTTAAAAAAAATTTTATTTTCTTTATCATATTGATGTTTATTTATTCTAACATTTATCACACTTACAATTTTTATTTAATTTAATCATGAAATAAAATAAAATAAATTTTATTCTATATAATAGTTAAAAATATAAAAATAAATATAAATAAAAATTATTTTAATTTTTAAAAAATAATGTTTTCTATCTTGTAGACCTAAGGGTGTTTATTCAAATTTATAAATATTTTATTGATAAAGAAAAATTATATCATTTCAAATTAGACATAAGGATAACTAACCAAAGAAGGATAATTTTGTAATTCTATTTGATGAAAAAATAAAGTGGAGTGCAAAAAAAAAAAAAAACTATTTATAGAGTGCAAATAGCTTCTTGCATTCAACTTTTACTTTTTTACACTATTATATTATGAGAATTGAAAGAGTTGCATAGAATCTTATAAAATGACTTGAGGATGAGGATAAAAGTTTCTATGATAAAAGTTCAAAAAAAAAAAAATAATGAAAGAAATTTGTTTTTTTATTTGATTAAATTATGAAATAAAATAAAATAAAATTTATTTTTATGTAATTGTTAAAAATATAAATGTGGATATAAAGAAAATTTATTTTAATCTTTAAAAATTTTTTTTATTGTTTTATAGTTCTAAGGATATTTATTTAAATTTACAAAAAAAAGTTTTTATGAAAGACAATTATGCCAACTTAAATTATACACAAAAATGGTTGGAGAGTTTTGTAATTTTATTTAATGAAAAAAATAAAACGAAGTGCTGTATTATTTAGTTTCAAAAGCTAGATCTTTGCATATTTCACAAATTCATCTATCTTTTTTCTTGCCTGAACAGCTGAACTTCATGGACGCAAAGCTTGCGATAATGCTCCGCACGATCATAGGTGCGATTCTTATGGCCACCATTGTGGCTGGTGGTGGTGGGACCGAGTCTGTTTCACTTTCGAAAGGTCCACTGAGGCCGTCCGGTCCTTCTCCATGCACCTACACACAAGGACCACCACGACCAGTACTAGGTCCACCAGGTTCCGAACCTGGTTCGCATTGCTAAAAATCATTCCATCTATGTACGTATAGCTTATTTATATATTGATCGACAATTAAAAAAAAAAAAATCACCAAACGTATTCACCTTATCCTCAAAAAATCATTCCATCAATGCACGTGGATGATGGTGAACATAATTGAAATTTGGTGCTAGGTGCTTGAATTGTAGTACAGTAATTGGAATAAACAAATGCCTAAATAATAAGAATATTACCATCACCTTCACACTCATATAGCTATTCTAAATTAACAGTGTACTTTATAATAAATGTCTATCACGTTGTATTAATTACCTATCGTGTAATATTAAATGCGCATAATGCAAGTCAGGAGAATGTGTGTAATATGATTTTTTGGGACTTTCCGCGTGTCCCATCTATCTCGCTTATAAGATTAGGGATTAATCAGACATAATTAAATAATAATAAATGAATTAAATTTATTAACTCAGGTATTTATAGTTATGGTTGAGTAAATATAATTACTTGAAGAATCGGGCTCACCTGAGATATCATATCTGGTCATGTTCAACGAGTGTGCTCGGGATCTTGTTAAGTTTCCACCATATATTTTGTACCAAAATATATAAAATAAGATGTCACTTAAATCCTGCCAAGTTCCATACGAGGTTTATAATAAACATGTTATGGAAATGAGTTGATGTTTCTAATTGTTAGCAAAAGATGTCAAGAAAGTTTTCAATATTCCTAGCTTGCACTGGTTTGGAGTTCAACTATTTATTATCTCATGCATATAATGTAACAGAAATATATCCAATTCAGTATTAGTTAAATTCGTTTGTTTGTTCATTTGTTTCTTATTTAGTTCTTTTTGTTTCAAACTATCATTGATTGATCAGAACAAAAGATGCATCACTACTTTAAAAGCATTATTACTGCTGTGTGCAGATCTAGTCTTCTTTGAAGACAATTAACGTGCAGTGTCATTGTCAAAAGCGGCTACTAACGAAAAGGATAAACAACTTTCAAAACATGAAAATCCGATTACAATTTGTACTTAATTTTTCCCAGTAAAGATCTTATTGTAGTCGCAATTTTTTATAACTAAAAACATTTTGCTAAATATATATATTAAAATAATAAACCTACTGGTCATCCCTATCATTTTCAATAAAAACTTATTGTACTTTTATATTTATTTGAAGTTATATATTGTTAAATTAAGAATGTGAGATACATTATCTGAAAATGAAAGAACTAAAA
>QLOD02168043.1:0-12296 GCA_003260245.2 Sideroxylon spinosum
AATTTTTTATAAATTTATTTAAAGAATTTTTTTTTTAAATATGTACTTTTGAATGGTTGGTTATTATCTAATTTTTTAATTATATTTATTTTGACTTGTTGGTTTATCTATTATTTTTTTATTAGTATTATATTTATTTTGATCAAATTAACAATACTGTTAACGAGGGCTAAAAAAGTCAAAAACAAGAGCCTTAAGGGGGATAACTTTTGGTTAGCCTTTGAGATGCCCAAAAATTATCCCCAATAGGGGAAAAGTAAGGGGAGGGGAAAGCTAAGAGGGGGGTAAATTTTTTTATCCAAACAATGGTAAAAATATGAAACCCACACTTATAAGGGGTAAAAGTTTTGGAGTGGATATTTTGCTATATCCAATCGGCCTCTAAATGAAAATTTTAATCGGCGGTTGGTCACCAAAATTTGATTTGTCTAGTTAATAGGTATCCAAAGTTTTATCTTTCTCCAGGCTAATAAAAGTCAGTAATTGTTATTCTTTTTTTTGGAAGGGGAAAGGGAATTAGGTTTTTTTTCACAAAAGTTTTTTTTTTTTTCCTTCTCTTTTCTCTCGTGTAATTGTTTAGCAAATATTTAAATAAAAACTAAAATACTTGCATTAATTTTTACAACTAAATCTATTTCTTAAAGATCAAAATTTAATCAACAAAAAATTTATGTTTATTAAAATATACATATACAATATATATTTATTACTTCATTTGTATAATTTAATTAGACGTATAAAAGTAAAATAATACTGTTGTTAAAAATTTGAAATTTCTAAAATATCTTACTTACGGGTAGTCACTAGAAATTGTTTAATTTAAAATTTAGATTTGGTAAGAAGTTAAAGAGTATTTTAGAAAACTAAAAAAGTTTTTCAAATATAAAATTTCAGTAAATTTTTAAGTTGTGCCAATACTCATAATATTTCATTTATAAAAACATCTAAAATAAATGCATTAGAAATGACTAGTGACCACCTGCACCCATTTCAGGGAGAAAAGAAGTTCCATTCTCAACGATAGTGAATCTCAAAGAATGTTTAAGGCTAATTTAGCGCCACATCCGTGTGCAGTTTACATGCTGTGCCTAATTAGCATGTCTCAAACTGATGTGGTACCGCATTAGAGTGAATTTTAGTTGTACCTTAACTTTTGCTAACGACTTTTTTCTTTTCTTACTACCTTTTTTTTTTTGGAGAAATAAACAATTCTATGTATGATAACTAACCAGTATCCATACTATTATAAGGTAAATCTATAAGTTTAGAGAAACTCTTTATTAGATGGTCCTTATTTTTGGTGAGGTATTTTTTTTTTTTTTTGGTAATATTTTTTAACTTACCATAACTATCTATACTTCAATAAAATTAAAAAATAATATCTTTATGACTTACACATAATTAACTAATTTTACCTATTAATTTTTTTATCTGTCTTAAATGTCCTTTAATTACCTATTATTTTGTAATTTTATAATTTTCTTCAAGTACTCCTTAATTATGTATTATTTACGTAAATAACATTAATTACTAATTATTATTAATTGAATCATTTTCATTTTTTTATAATTAAAAATTAATTAATGATACACACATAATTTTATAATAAATATTTACGTATATTGCATGTGCGCCAGCTTGTGGAACACATATAAAAAATAATAATAGAAAAATTCAGTAAATATTTATAACTTGTAAAACTAAAATAATTTATTAATTATTAAGATAAAAAAAATTTACGCACATTGCATGTGCACTAACGTCTAGTTCATTATAAGCTTAACTCTATCACGAGTTTTTCTAACTAAATTTCTAAATACCTTCCTAATACAACAACATCTAAACTTATCTAAATAGTAATACATACCTTGAAATACATTTTTTACATCCCAAACTACATAAACTTTTACTAACGAATTGCTCATCAAATGTATACATTTTAGCTATTAAATTTTGATTAGCAAAGTTAAAGTTATGTCTACCAAATTTAATTTAATCGATTTAAGGAGGAAAAATGAACTTATGTTCTACATAAACTTTTACTGAATTGCTCATCAAATGTTTACTTGTTAGCAATTAAATTTTGATTAGCAAAGATAAACTTATGTCTACCAAATTTAACTTAATCATCTTACACTTAATTTTTTTTCGTTTTTATTTTATTTTAATTTCTTTTTCTTGTGAATTGGGAAGAGGTAATTTATTACCATAAGAAACATATTATATTAGACGCTCATTTCTTTAAGAAACTCCTAACAACTTAGCAAACTATAACTTAAAATTAATAAGCTACATTTGCAATACCCATGTAATTTAGTAATGTTAGCTTTTAAATTAGATGTTGACAAATCGTGCACAAAAATATATTTAATTAAGTTATTATACTTAGGCATAAGTTAAGATGATATAGTACATGAATTTAGTAATTGGCTAAGTAAGGTTGAAATGTATAAAAAGGTCTTTACTAGTAAACTGTTGGATAACCATTAGAAAAGCACTGAAGAAAAAGAAAAAATGAAATGTCAACCTGGAGTTGCTTACTGGCGTTGCTACCTATGTCATTGGAAATTTCAAAAACAACACTGAAAACTGATATACTTGCTAGCAATCGTGGTGATAGTGCTTACCATCTCGTTGAGAATCACAAAACTTGTGTTACTTTAAGGTCTGATACACAGGATCTCATTAGAAATCTCACTGAGTTTACGGGGACACTTGCTGGGAAATCGAGGTTGATATTCACGGCAATTAAATGGTCACTGGGATGTTCTCCCTAACTGGAGACAGAAGTTTTTTAGAAACCTACCTTTTTTTTCTTTGTGTTTTCCAAAGTTGTGCATTGTATAAAGAAATCTTCCTTTTACGTTTCTGTGGAGATAACTTATTACCTTGATTCTTCAAGTGTTTCATAAAAGTTCTCTTCATTACTTAGCCAAAAATGTTGTGTATTCAAACCGTTTATTGATCTTCAAGTACTTGAAGATTTGTCTTTTGCTAAGGAAGATTCATTGTTATTATAAGCAAAGCTTCAACTCTTCAATTGGTACTTTTTGGTTGTAAACTTTGTGACCCAATTAATTTAGTAGAAAAAGCTAACATAATTTTACATCTATGACTAGTGATTTTTTTCCTTTTGTTAACAAGGATTTTCATGTAAAACTTTTGTGCCTCATTACTTTATTTATGTGATTGTTCAATTGATTGTTTGACATTAGGCTTTAACTATTTTCAATTGGTATCAGAATAACGTTCGTTTATTTTGTTTTACATGTACTCCAAGGTCGTGATCTTATATCTATGGATCCACCATGTGAAGGACGTCCTAGTACTAGACCTCTTAGTTTGTTGGCTCCAATTATTCTTGTTAGAAGGCCGAATGACTAACACTTCATTTATATTAATTGCAAGGTATGGTTTTTTGCTTAAAAAGTTACAGTTCTCCTACTCACCAATTCGGTAATGACTTATAAGATAAAACAATAGAGCTTTGAACTAAAGAAAAAGCTGAGAGTGCTAAATACAACTTCAAAGTTACCAACAAAATGCTTGCAGCTGTGTGTGCCACTGCTTCCCGTGTGTACTTACTTTTGTCTGTTGTGCATGGCTTCCCAGTTTACCTCCCGTGTGCATGCCTGAGGTCTTCCCTACTTGATTTGAAATTTTTTAGTAACATATCATGTTTAATTTATCATTGCAACATTATGGATTGATGTTATGATATGATGGTATTAGATAGCATGTGTTGCTAATAAAAATGTATGATGGCAACCGAGATGGAATTTGATGCAACATAAAATATGGATGAATTACCTTGTTAACTGACAAAATCAAAATCTTGGAATCCACCAAAAGAATTGAGTGAAAACTTAAAACAGAAGTCTAGGTTTTTGTATTTCTAAAATAATGAATGAATAATAACATCAACAAAATAACATAAAATGGTTTATATAATTCCTTAATCCCAAAATAAAATAAAATCTCACCATCTATAGAAACTAAATAAAATTATTTAAGGAAAGTAAATAAAAGGGTTAGTTGCCTTTACATCACTTGTACTTAAGCTCATTTTCACTTTGACTCCCTCAAGTTCATAAATGTGCACTAATACGTATCCCTTGTACTGTATATAAAAGTGTAACGTTTGACGGCGTTACGTTAAATGTTATAAAGATAAAATTACCCTTCTCTTCTTCTCCATTACTATCCTCTTCTCTTTCCTCTATTCGCCAAAAAAAACAAACCCACAGAGTTTCACTCTTGCAACTCTAGCAGCACAATCACTCATATTTTTTAAAACAATCAAACAAAAACCCAGTAGAATTTTCCCATCAATAGCAATAAAATCAACCTTCCCAAAATGGTTGAAAATGAAATAAGATCAATAATGTATTTCCCATCGTGTGTTAAATAATGGAATCATCAACAGGGCAAAAGCTAGACCTTCAGCTTCAAACAATAGGGCCCTTTTCTCATAATCATTACCAAGAGCTTGGAAACTCCATAGATGAAGCATGGGAGGCTTGATGGGCTGATCAGGGTCTAATTTGCAAGGAGAATTCTTCACTCGAACTTCATCAAGTTAAAGAGAAAGACTATGAGAATGGAGATATCAATCTTTGAAGAGAGATATAAGAATGAACATCAAACCCAAAATCATCTCCAAAAATCATCTCGTAAACCAAAAATTATCTCAATATCATCTCTAAAATCATCTCCTAAACCCAAATTCATTTCCAAAATCCTCTTCATGACCTAAAGTTATGTCCAAAATCATCTCCCAAACCCAAAATCATCTCTGAAATCAACTCCTAAACCCAAAATCTATGTATATACATATATGCACAAAAACTCAAAAATTTAAAATCCAAAAATCTTAAATTATTAGTGTGTGTATATATATATCTTGAATTAACATCACAGCTAGATATAGGTTGTTGAGACCTAAGAGAAAGAAAGAGATAGAAAGAGAGATCAGTGACCCAAAGAAAGATAAAGAGAGAGAGAGAGATAGATAGATAGATTTAAAGTCTTACAGGAGAAGAAAGATGAAGGATAAAAAGGAAGAACATCCAAGTTTTGGTTGGTGCTGGTGATTCGGAGTAACGGTGAAGGGTAATACTCAGTAAGTTACTGGAGAACTGGTGTTTTATAGGGGCATCGTCATTTGCTGGCCCCTTTTTTCTGTGACCCAAAGAGAGATAGAAAAAAGAAAGATTTGAAGCTTTAAGGGCATTTTTTTCTTTCTATTTTTTTATTTTAATACTCGCATCTGTTCATCATTACACTTTTATGTATAGTATAAGGAGTATTAATGTACACTTGTGAAGTTAAGGAGTAAAGATGAAAATGAGCCTAAATATAGGAGGTGTAAAGGTAATTAAACATAAATAATGTTGTCTCCTAAAAATTTTCAATTCCCAAATAAGCATATCTAATTTATATTGCTTTCTCATCGAGAATATTTGAGTTGAAAATGTCCATCATAGTCTCCATCACCTTAGTGTTACATCGTCGAGAGTTATGTTTGTGTCATTCTCCTCCACTTAAAAAAATAACTCGTTCTCGAGTTATCTCAGGTAACATCGAAAAAAATAGAGAACCATCATGAGCAGGCCCCTTTAATGTAATTTCTGTTACTGATAAATGTTTATATAATTCCAACTTGGGAATAGTCTTTATCTTTACATGCAATAATATTCTAATTTTATTTTCTATGAACAATTATTCAAAAAATTCTTTACTGTTGAAAAATTCAATCATATTAACCTAATAAATTTCAATGTACTTTCATCTTTGGCTTCTATAGTTTGAAAATTAATGAAACCGCTACCTTTTTCACCATCGAACAATAAATTCAAGTTGTAGTGATCATCCCCAAAAGGATCAATAAATTCTAATATCTTGGAATTTTTAATCCCCTCTTCTTGAAAACCAATTATAATTATGTTTTCATTTAAAAATAATTGATATAAATTATAACTGTCTTAAAAAATGATGTTCACAAAAATAGAAGTCTCTTTTGCCTCAATCTCTTTTTTAAACTTATCACGAATTTGGTAAAGACTTCATAATTATCTCTTCTATTTCGGTCTCCTTAATCTTTTGTCCCAAATCTATTTTAAACCCTGTCAGATCAATCCTATAGAATTTAGTATTATATTTGCCGACAGTCTGGTCATTCTGTGAATAATGTTGATAATGATAGAACAAATCCTACTTATAACTTGGAAGAAGAAATCATTCCCTTAATAGTTTCATTTTATGCTATGTCGTAACTAGGCCCACCAAACTAAGGCACCCCATTTCAGTCTGTAAGCTATTAGTTTTACTGCTTTAGGGTCAGAAATCCTCAAATAATCAAAGAACCGATCTAATTTCGTAAGCAAATCTAAGAACTCTTATATGTTTAAGTTTATGCTAAAAAATGAATATCAACCTTTAATTTAAATTCGTTAATTTGTTATCACACAGAAGTGCATAATACATAGGATAGTCACACCTCATACCTCTAGATCAAGCAATCACAAACCCTAAATTCGTTCTTTCATCATCACTACCAATAAGAGCTACCACTATTCGTTTTCTAGGATTTAAGGAAGCGAAACCCTCGACAGTTTCACTAAGGGCAACTGTTTCGATCGGATTTAGTCTTGCATTCTTGTTGTTGATAATTTGCATTATAGTCACCATTTGTGTACTGATCTCCTCCAATTAATCATTCATCTATCACTCTAATGCTTGCATTGTGGATTATTATTCTTAGACCTGAACCGAGACAATCTGTAATTTCTAATCTTTGTCACAAGATTAGTGGCCTCTACTGTCATTATGGTTAACCATCGGATTAGAAGACACCTATTCTGATACCATTTGATGTAGTATAAAGTAAGAATAAATTGACTTGTTCAATGACAAAGCCAAAATCTTGAAACTACCAAGAGAATTGAGCGAAAACTCAAAATAGAAGTCTATAATTTTGCATTTCTGAATAAGAAATGAATAATATCATAACAAAATAACATAAAATGGTTCATATAGCTCCCTAACCATGAAATAAAATAAAATCTCATTATCTAAGGAAACTAAGTAAAATTATATAAGGAAAATAAATAAAATTATCTCCTAAAAATTCTCAATTCCTAAATAAGCATATATAATTTATACTGTTTTTTCGTCAAGAATATTTGAGATGAAAACGTCCATCATGTTCCCAATCACTCTAGTTGAGACGTTGTTAGCCCTACTAATTTTTTCAAGTCTTCGTGGGTTTCTAACAATCTAACTGGCTTACAAACTTCTCTGAAGTTATGTCTACGTCTTATTTTATTTTAAGGTTAGGGAACTATATAAACCATTTTACATTATTTTGTTAGAATTATTATTCATTATTTATTTCAAAAATACAAAAACATGGACTTCTATTTTACATTTTTCCTCAATTCTCTTGGTAGATTCCAGGATTTTGGTTTTCCAGTTGAGAATATTTGAGATGAAAACACCCATCATGGTCCCCATCACCCTAGTTGCTATGTCGTCGGGCCACTAATTTTCGCAAGTCTTCATTGGCTTTTGATGATCTAACTGGCCTAGGAACTTGTCTGCAGTTATGTCTACTTCTGAATTAGAAATTGTTATGGGTAATGAGATTGGTTCAGTGTTAATTTTGAGGGCCATGAAGTACAATGAAATAAGAGATATATGTTCCTATTGTTTAAAAATCCCTAAATTTGTGTAAGTTTTGCTCATCTCATCATTCGAGTAAATTGGTAGCTACATAACAACGCTGATTTGGTAATCATATCTAGTATACTTGTATCCTACAAAATGACACAGACGACTAAGGGCATCTTGAGTTGTTGGTTATCGCATCCAACAATCAAGTGACCCATGAAACAACATAAACACTAGACAATGGTGTGTTTGGGGCTGATACAGCAACCACGATTCAATCTTACAAAGTAACTATTCCGCGTGTGTATGTGTATGATTTGATCTTGGTAATTAAACTTTCAGTTTACTTATTTCATTGAGATCTCAATCTACTAATTAATCTAATAATCATTCATCTTGCTCTCTCTTGTGGCTTAATTTGATTGGCATGTATACCAACTTGATGTGCCCAATGTTTACGTGGAGCAACCAAGGGGGTTTATTGATGCTCACTAGCTAGACTATGCTTGTAAACTGCATAAATCAATTTATAGCTTAAAATAAGTTCTTAGAGTGTGGTTCCATCATCTCTCCTAGGCATTATTGAGAATCAACTTCTCACATCCATCGATTAATCCCTTATTGTTTGTTTATAAAACTAGTGCCATTAATTTTTATGTATTATTTTACGAAGATGACATTTTAAAAACTAAAAAAATTCATATATGAGCAACACGGTTATCTTAGCATTGTAAGAGGAATTCCTTAAAAGACTTGGGTGACCTTACCTATTTTCTTATGATAGAGGCAGTTCATATCTCATTAAGATTACATTCTAGTCAATCAAGTACATATATGACTTGTTACACAAAATAAGAATGTTAAGTGCCAATATATACTCTATATTTTGCATTTTTGCATCAAGCTCATTATCGAATTCAGAGACCCTTTAATTTGATATCTATACTATAATACTAAAACCATGTATTTCCCTATTCTCCTCTCCTTTACCATGATCTTATATGGTATGACTCTTTATTCTCCATTCTCTTTTTTTTTTCATAGAATTTCAATTTTATTTTTAAAACATATTCTTCCTCTCTTTTCACTTGGAATCAATAATAATAAAAACTCATTAAAAAAGAGTCACACTTTCTCTTTGCACAATTTTCCCACCCACCAGTAAAAGTTTGTATTAAAAAAAAAGTAAAAAAAAAAAAAAAGAATACTAAAAAAAGTTATACTCTCTTAAAAGCTTAAAAATATTTGCATTAAAAAAATAAAAAGAAAACTAAAAAGTCTCTCTCTCTCTCCCCCCACCTGAAATGTATAATCATAAAAGCTCATTAAAAGAGAGTCATACTCTCGCTGCACAATGCTCTCGTTTATGAGTAAAAGTTTGCATTAAAAAAAGTCAAAAAAATAAAAATAAAAAAATTGAAAAATTAAGCTTTTTTTTTTTTTTTAATTTCCTTCTTTCCATCACATAAACTGATTGATTCTACCCATCATAATCTTCTCTCTCTAATTTTTTCAGGATTTTGGTTTTCTATGAGTAAAAAAAAAGTCGGAGGCAACGAAATACAAACAACGACGACGCGCAGGGAAATCATTGTACTCAACAAAGCTTGTCACTTCAGATATACATAGAATATAGTCTACAGTATATATATATATATATATTATAGTCTATAATATATATAAACCAATATGCATAACATATGGTCTAGGCATTGGAAATTTGGGGGAGATAAAATTATCTTTTTTAACCAAAAAGTTAAGAATTTTTAATAATTCCAAGGCTGAAAATCAATTCAAAATCATCTCTCTCTAATTCTTTCAAGATTTTATTTTTTGATCAGTGAAAAATGGATGAAATTATTCAATTTATTAAAATATTTTATTATATATTTAAAATTTATATTTTGTTCATGAAAAAAATTATTCAATTTTGTGTATTGCAAGGGTCAACACTTGTAATAGTTTATATGTAAGTAGTTGGAGCACTCCAATACTATATTGTGACACATCCTTGCATCGTTCAATCTGTAAAGCACTTGTGCTAATTAATACATTATCCAATAACTGCTCATTAGATTGTGAAAAAAAAAATATGTAAAACACTAGTATCAAACAATCAGCCAAACAAAGCAAGTGCGAAAAACTAAAGTGACTTAAGGATTTAACGTGAAAATTTAAACAAAAAAAAAAAACCCATAATTTTCTTTCACTATGTAAGTCGAGTTACAAATGTTACAACTATATAGTTCCTAGTCAAATCCATGATCCCTTAAGGTAAAACTTAGCTCGAGCCCACGATGCACTCTCACTAGTGAAAGACCAATCTTCAAACCTTTGAAGATCAAAACACTAAAGTGTAAAATTGTTTGGTTAAGAGATGAAGAGAACACTTAAAGTAATGTAGTAGTTTTTTGTCTCATGTTCTCTGTGTGTAGAAACCCTATAGTTTTCTATTTCCAAAATCTTTTAGGTGTTTTTTCAAAATCTTTTAGAAAGCTTTCCGGTCTCCTCAAATATTCAAAAACTTTCTTTAAAGTGTTTTTGACTTCTTTAAGCAGTAGGAAACTTTTCAAAAATTTTCAAACCTATACCTTTGACTCCTTAGCCAAATGCCTAAATGTACAAGTTTAAAATTATTGTTTTGTTTGCTAACTTATCAATTACAAAAATAAACCCAACAGACTGTTACAAAATGATTCCTTTGATACTTGAAAAGTGACATTGATTATGATCTAATGTTTACTAAAAGTTTTGAACAATTTATTGCATTTTAAGAATTTGACTAAGCAAGAAATTCTTCTAAAGCAAGTTGTGATTTCAGTAATGATGCAGATGCTGAATGCCTTGGCATTTTTGAATACTAAAGTCTATTAGTGTTAAATGTTATTACGTGAACTCGAATTTCTTTGGCTCATCGTCCCTTGTTTTTTTTTTTTTTTTTTTTTAATAATTTGGGTACTCTTCCCCTTACTCCCAATCTTGTGTTTCACGCTTGAGCAAAACATATAGAAGTAGATTTCCATTTTGTTCGAGAAAAAGCAATACCTCCACTATTAATGTAGCTCAAATTACATTAAACCATTTGGAGAAGCAAGATTTGCCAACAAGTTGTGAAAATATTATTGTGATTACTAAATCCTGCTATGGTGTCTAATTTGGTATTAATGCTAATTTTAGGTACTTTTCGAGACAGATACATTCTCATCACCTATGGTCATAACAGATGGCCTGAAATCTACTAATTTCACCATCTTAACTCGTAATTTTTTTTGTTCTTTTCATTTTCCTAACATTGTATTTAGCTTACAAGTGAATTTAAGGAATTTTTAGCTTTGGTAGTTGTCCTGTTTCCTAATTTTTTTTGTTTTCTAATTTTGTCTTAACTTTTGTATTTAGGGCATTGTAAACCTTTATGACTGTTTAATTTTTTTGTTAATAAAATTATCATGACAGAAGTTTTTCTACAAGAAATTTCTGTATTTTTTAGGTATTCATAAATTAAATATAAATTTACACCCCATCTGATCAACTATTTTGATTCATCAACTTCACCCTACATCAACTACTAATAAGTGCATAGACATATGCACCAAAAATGTTTTACAACTCGATGTTTGTTTCTTCACAACAAACTCATGGTTATTCACCTATAATTCGTTTCAAAGAGGCTATAAAAGAGACAACTCGTGTTGAATCTTGTTGGTACAAAATATACACTAGACATGTGAAAACCATCTCAAATACACGTGTTGAGTTGTTATGCAGAGCTCAATAATCGATGTTATGCACAAGATTACTCCCGACCTTAAATGCATGTTACCAAAATGGATAATTAAGGTTCTAATTCATTTCTAATCATAAAGTAATATTGGCACTATTTGGAGTACAAACAAATAACAAAAAAGTCTATAAATCTTTTCAAATATCTTCAAATCTATATAAAACTTTCTAAACATCGAATTACATAAATCTCTATAAATCTATTTAAATATCTACAACTTTCTACATTTTTACGAACAAATCTCTACAAATTTCAAAAAGTTCAAACATGAAAAGTCAAAAAATAGTTTTCCAAAATATGTTCGAACAAACCAAAATGGTCATTTCGAACGAATTTGCACTATTTATCTATACATTTTTTTTAATTACTTGCGTTCCAAACATTAAAAATTACCCAAACCACATTTTAAACAAATTTAAAGAGTTTCAGACAACTCCACTATAATTTAATTAGTTCATTATTATAACTTAGCTGGCTCATTATTTTATCAATGAAGGACGTGATATGATAGTTAGTTTCCTCAAACATGTCACATTTCACCAATGACTTTGTAAATAATACAACACGTGAGCATTAAATACACTATGAACCGTCAACATAATCACTATAAAAAGGGTAAGTTAATGAGATTAAAAGAGCATTACAGTCAAATCTGTATCTCACTAACTTCTGTTTTATCATAGCTTATATATAGGTTAAGATGATTACTAAGTAAAGTATACTCATTATTTTTCACGAAACTTTCTCTCCCCCTCTTTTTTAAATATTTTTTAGACTTTTTAACTAATTAGAACGAAGGTCCTTATGTTGGAAATCCCTTTTGTCCTACTCATTGATGTTTTGT
>QLOD02168068.1:0-12295 GCA_003260245.2 Sideroxylon spinosum
TGCTAGTGTAGTACAAATTAAATTCTTTTCGTTAGAGCAGACACTGTACCCCAACCCTGCGGGACTTGCCAAAGATTATTTTTAGTCTATATTTGATTTAGGGAATTGAATGGTAAATTATAAGTAATATCATGGGATAATATTTGGAATTGAATATAATAAGGAATTAATGTTGAATGTGAGAATTTTTTTATTTTATTTTATTTTTATTGTGTGTTTGATTGATGGACATAAAGTGAAATAAAAATATAATTTGACATGAGATATAACAACAAATAATTTTGAAACATTAGATTTTGACGAAAAGTAAATCTAAGAGTGGGGGATTTGTTATTTTACCACCCGATGGTATTACTTATTCTCCATTTTAGAGAATAAATAATGTAATTTAGAGTTCTAATATTGCAAATTAAATATAGAATTAAAGTCAACTTGATTAAAAACAATCCAATCCCCAAAATTAAACCTACAAACAAACACAGCCTTGCATTTTAGAGTTTTCTCTTTGTTTTTATGTTATTTGGAGTTGACTTGTAAAACTTTTGGGCTTGATATATTGCCTCAGGCCTGGAACGAAGATGTTAAAATATAATTTTATTATTTAGGATTATTTATGTATCATAAAAATTAAAAAATGCACCGGCAAAATTACGTAAACAACACACAAACGGAAAATAATAAATATAAATATTTTATTATTTATTACAGTTATGGCTTAGATGTTGCAATTTTATTTAATTATTTTTAATTGAGTAAATTGTTAAACAAAAATCAAATATGGGATAAAATAATCAATATTTGATTTATCGATTAAGAAGTCTTAATTAGGCGGACTTAATATTTAAAAATTAATATGAGTTTAATATTTTAGATAATATTAAGTTTCATAATACCTCAATTCAAATCTGTTCCGCTCTTTATTTATTCCTTAACTTTTTTCGATCATTTTCTTCAAGCTCAATCCCTTTTTTTTTATCGATCCTCAACTCTTATTTTTAATTTTGAAGAAATTTAAACTAGTGAAAATTCAAAAATAAATCAAAGATTTTATCATTTAAACTATCTCTAAGGTTCTTTTATTTTTATTTTTTCAACTATCAGCTATTAAATCAAAGATTTTAACTTTTATTAAAAAACGTAAAAAGTAAAAAAGTAAATGTAATTATATTTAAAAAAAAAATTAAATAATTAAATAATCGGAAATCGAGAGTTGCCACAAATGAAGCTGGCGAGATTGAAGAGACAGAAGAGAGAGTTACATTCAGCATATGCTTTGAACCTTCGAGAAGGGGCATAACCGTAATTACGGACAGATAGTTAACTAACTGAACTGAGCTTGCTTCTCTCACCTGGTTGCATTGGAGAGTGTCTGGGCTGACTTGGGCTTCGCCCAATCTTTGCCATGAAGTTCATCTTCGGCCCATCTCTTGAATTCCCTGGGCGCTCACAGAGCTGAAGTCTTAAGCCCACAATGTTTGGAGACTACACTCTAACCCACTGAGTGGGCTTATTACAACACAGAGGCCATATATAAAGGTCATGTAAGAGAGTTGTGGAGGGTTATCTCCTGTGATGGATTGCTGATGTAGCAGAGGAGGTAACACCCCTCGAAGTGATACTTCCATTTTTAATATAATCAACTTTCTTCTTTGATCTTAATCAATCCTTCACCATTGGCAAAACTAAGGTAACTGGCAATGGCCCCCAACAAATCCATAGCAGCGCTCCTCTCCATTTGTCAAAAATTAAGAAGTTGTTTGGTAGAAAAATATATATTAAAAGTTATTAAAAACTATAAAAAAATTATAATGTTTTCCATCAAAATTGATCGTATATCTTTTTTATTTTAAATTTTTATACTTTTATATTATTTTTTGATCCTTAGTGTACGTTTGGTGTACTAGAAAACTCTGAAAATCGTTGAAATTCTATGTTACATTTTTACATTTTCTTTCCCTTCAAATTTCAAAAAAAATTGACATATTTACCAAAAAAAATAACATAACTACAATTCCAGTAATCGAATGGGAAAATTTTTTTGGGATGTCAATACGAGATCGTGCGTTACAAAATGACACCTAGTTTGTCTATTTTTTTTTTAGTTTCTGCATACCGTCCTGACGGAAAGTATCAAACTGTTCCGACGGTTTGGTCATTGTCAAAAACCGTCTCAACAGAACTTCAAAACCGTTGTAACGGATTCAACCTTATCTTAGCAGAATCTTCAGACTAGCCATCCCGACAGTGAACAAAACTGTCGGGACGGATTCGGTACTGTTTCTCTCTAAAATTTATAGTTTAGGTTAGGCATACTAAATATCAAAAAATAACTCAAAACATATTTTTTTAATGTTTTTCGTTTTTTTTTTTTTTTTTTTTTTTTTTTTTTTTTCAAACGCACCCTCAAGCAGACGTTTTGAGTTATGCGTGGCCAATTTCTTTTGCAACAGATTGGTCTGCCCCTATCTTTAATGCCGCCGACAGTTGAGTCGTACTTTATAATACCTAGATAATCTCACCTTTAATTGCAACCTCGTTTCTTGAACTATATTGTTAATAGAGGGGGCGGCTCATACCCCCATGAATCATGATTTCAATTGTTAATCTGGCTTGACTTTTTTTTTTCATTTTTTTCATTCTATATGTTAAAAATTTTAAAACAAAGAAAAAAATACATTATTTTTTACTTTGAAATTTTTTTTATTTTCAATAAAAATATTCAGTTATTTTTTATTTTATATATATATATATTTTTTTTATAAAATAAATTTTAAAAATACAAATCATCGAATTCGTGTTAAATTATTTACGTACCACGTGCCTCACAACTTTAATTCCGTTTGAAACTCGAAATTTGTTTAAAAAATAAATTTTCTTTCAATCAAACAGCAACTTTTTATTTTTTATATTTTTTAATTTTTTAGAAACTTCAAAAATCACCTTTTAACTTTCATACAGCCTCGTTAATCAAATATGTTTAACTCTCGTTGGGAGCTGTTTCCTGTTTGGAAGCAAAAACAATAAAAAAATTTAACTAACTTTTTGTTTTTAAGCTGACAACCACATTTCAAAAGTTATTAAAAATTTTTAAAATTTTCTTTAACTTTTAAATCAAACAATTAAAAGTCCTTAAATTTCCTAAACTTTTCTCCAACTTTTTGTCTAATAACCAAAAATTACTAAAAAAATGTTTAAATTATTAAATTTTTTAAATTTTTACCAAATACATAAAAAAATTACACCTGCATCATAAAATTACCAAACACTGGAAAGTTTACTCCCAAATGGTCTTAACAAACCCTTAGATATTTTCTTAATACAACATAATAATAAAAAAAAAATTTAGGACAAAGTACGAATTCACTCCTCTTCATTATCATTTTAGCCCTCGTTTTAATTATAATAATTAAATCTTTATAGATTCGATCAAAGTACAATTAGATTACTTTAGCGAATACCGTTTATACCTAATCGTTAAAATGAAAACAAATTTATCGATTTGCATCCTTATTCTCCAATATCAATTAAACCATCGCTGAAAACATATATATATACACACACGTACATATATATAACCCCATTAAATTATAAGTGTTGAACAGTGAACATTGAGCACAGTGCACTACATAAGTTGAACATGACCAACCTGTAGAACAATTTCGGAGGATCAAATTTGTATTAGTCAATATCCTAATACTGAACCATGAGGATTCAAAATTATATATATTTATTTCAAGTTTTCACCATAGTGCATGTGGACGGTAGAAGCCGTCAATCAACGGGTAAAAAACAAATGCATATACGCAACTAATTTGGAGTACAATGACAAAAAAAGGCTGAGAAGTGGAGACTGATATTGATTAGGAGTCACTCCATTGAATTTTAACAGTTTAAATACATTTATATTATTTTAATTAAAAAAAGTAAATATAATTAGATTATTAAATTAAATTTAACGGTCTTAATTGCAAGTTACGGGAGTGACATAGCATTACTATATTAGTCTCCTCTTAAAAAAGGCACTGGTTACTCAACATATGTGTAATATCTGATATTTATTCTAATCATTTATTTGTTATTTTGGATCAAATATTTAAACCCAGAGTGAATTTGTTTGATTGGGCTTATTTTATTTTTCCTAGGCCGAGTTTGGCTCCGAGTCGTATAGGGTGAGAAATTTGGGTCGTGGCCCAATTCTTTTCTCTTTTTTTTTTTCTTTACTTTTCTTTTCTTTCTTCCTTTTCCTCTGTCTTTTTATTTCTTTTCTTCTCTGCTTTTCAATTTTCAATCTCTATGGGTGAACTTTCCAAAGAAAGAGAGAAAAGAGAGAGAAGGTTAAGAGAGAAAGTGAAGTTTGGAGAGGGAAACCTATGGATTGAGGTAGTATTCGACATCGTGAACATCATGGTGGAGTCTATTTCCGGTAGTTTTGTTCCAAGTGGGAGAAATCGATACCGAAAGTTTGATAACCAAACCCAAATCTCCTCATTTCTTCTTTTCTTTTTGGATTCGAGGTAGGTGAGACTTGTATTTGTGTTCTAAAGATTGTTAGAAAGATTTTTATATGTTATTTGCTTGATTTAATTAAGTTTGAAAGATTAGTTTATTTATGTGTTTAGATGTGTATATATATGTATATACATGTCAGTGGCAAATCCAAGATTTTATCACACTGGGGTCAAACTAAAGAGTCTAAGTTTGTACTTGTACATAATGTACTGAAAGACGACAAAAACAATAGAACAATGACCAAAACGAGCTAATTATGTCTAACATTTAACTAAAAAATGATATCGATCCATTACATATCACTTATCACCTAAAACTGACTGCGTCGATTTTTTATGTTTTGGAATTGGTTCATGATAGCTTTGTTTGAAATGCGATCAAAAATATCTTTCTCAATATACACAATCAAACTATCATGCATCCACTGATCACCCATCCGATTACGAAATCGATTATTCACAATATTCATAGTAGAAAAAGCCCTCTCAACTGTAGCAGTCGAAACAGGTAAAACTAATGCCAACGTCAATAATTTGTATACCAACTGATACCCTATATCTCTTCGAGTCTCGATCATCTTTTGAGTAAGATCACCAATTCCTTTAAAATATGAAAACTCGAAGACAAAGCGCACATCAATGATAACATTTTCAAGTTGATCAGAAAGTGCCAAGAATTCAATGTCCGAGAAGTCTTTTGGATAAAATTCGACAAAACGCTTCAACCTTTGATTGTCAAAACTTGCAAATGAGTTGGATGAATTTAGGCATACAACACAAAGAAGCAATTCGGTACTCATCTCACTAAAATGATTATTTAGCTCTTGGAGTTGCATATCGATGATCGTATAGAAAATCTCGACACGATAATGATAAGAGATTGTCTTTTCTTGAGATTTATGCCTTGATCTTCCTTGAGCAAAATACGGGCCTTTCATGCTAGGAACAAGAGAAAATGAGCACAATCAATTGATGCTATCAATCATACCTTATAGTCCCTTTTAGCTTCATCTGATAACTTGGAGAAAATAGAATCAATATGTTGCTTTTGATTCAATAAAATTTGACATTTTCTTTGAGCTTGTGTGTGGACGCTATTAATACTTCTTTCATGAGTTGTCAATCAATCATTCTTCTTCCGATTTGTATATTCCTCGTCCACAAGTCAGTCATTACCTCCTTGATATCCTATTTCGGTTTTGAAAAGATAGTAATAAAGGCAAAATGCAACATCTTTTGATTTACTATACTCCAACCAATTACCATATTCGTCAAACCATTTAGGATTGAATCTTCTTAAGAACCCCGAATAATTCCTTTGCAGGAATTTGTGGTTACAAGGTTGGCAAGGGCCCTTTAGTAAGTAGGCCCTCCGAACTTGTTCTCGAATACTACAATTATAATCCATAATTTGATGTCGAATCCCAGGATCAGCTTGAAGATCTCGTGAGTCATTTTCTTCACGACTTTGACTCGACGGCTCATTGTTGCTTGTGAGAATTGATGACTATGCGGGATCCTTTTGTTTAAAATATCTCTTCATATCTACAGAAATAAAACTAAAAAAAAACTTGTTAACAAATTTAAAAGAACCTAAATGTTTCCTAATTTTTAATTTAAAGCTCTAAGTCTCTAATATACTATTCTTAATTTCGACTATTTCAATTCTAAAAGTTCATTAGTAAGTTTGGGTCATTACTCTCCTCCGAATTATTAACTAAAAATAAAAAATAAAAAAATAAATTATCTCTCTAATTGTTTGATGGATTCTTGACATGAAGCAAATAGACAAGCCACCTACTAAATGCTTATTTTTTATGTATGTATTTTCCATTGTTGTTTACTATTAATAAAAAAACAGAACCCAGATGGAGATACATTTTTTTATGTGATTGATTCTAAGGAAGTCTTTTATTATTATTATTATTATTATTATATTTTATTTTATTTTATTATATACAAGTAAAAATAAAAAATTCAAACAAGACAAAGGACATGTCTTTATTTTCAACTAGCAATGGAGGCATTGTGGGTGTTATTTTTTACTTCTTTTGTTTCTTTATTGAATCTTATCCAATAGAAACGAGGTTTGATCCTAATTTTCCAAAAACAACAACAAAAACAGAATAGCTCATCATAGTTTTAAAATGGGGGAAAATGTATTTGAAAGCCATAAACAAACAAGAAAGTTCCCACCCATCAATTAAGATAAACATGACTAAGTATTTTTTATATAAGAAAAAAACAAAGGCACACATTGCACACATTCAAACAATAAATTAGGCTTAGGGTTTTAAAGGTAGAAGATTTTACCTTTTTTAAGGTTTTGCTTTCATTCCTAAATCTCAATTGGCTGCACAAATTGTTCCCTAGTAGAGAGAAAGAGCTTTTTGAAAGAGATTCATTGGGTAAGTTCTTCTTACTCGCATCCGACACCATCTATTCATCAAACGAACACCACAACAATCAATCAAACTCCGAACAATTTAAAGTAAAAAAGGGAAAAAAAATCGAATGGAAACATAATGTACCTTGGAAGATACCTAATGACATGAAATTGAGTAAAGATTGGAATGGAGATGTTGGGTTAAGAGTTTCAAGTTTAAGGGTTTTCCAGTGTAATCGTTGGAGGGTTTGAGGTTTTGGGCTGCCACCATTTTGATATTTATATATATATATATATGTTTGTGGAATGGAAGAGATATACCTGTCCAAAATTAACGTGATGTTTAACTCCCAAAATTGTAGGATTTTATTAGGGACCGTGGGATGGAGGAAAAAAATTTATAAAGTGGGGGTGTGTTTGGTATAAAAGTAAGGGTAAATTTTGTAAATTATTTTAGATATTAAGGCTTAATTTAAAAATATTTATAATAAGGTAAAATTACAAAACAAAAAAGCCCAAAAACTTATACTATACCTTACAGAAATTTTACTTCCAATGAGTTCAATTGACCCCCTTACCCCTAAATAAATCCGCAACTGATATATGTTGAAATTTTACATTTAGTAAGTTAAAAATTAACATAAATGTTATAGAATCATGAGTTGGAGTTTGTGATACATGTATATGTTGGGGTTGATGAATATTAGACTTGAGGTGGTCGACTTTGGCCCGAGAAGTGACCGAGGAAAGATTACATGAAAACTCTTTAATTTAATATAAAATTGAACAGTCGTGATCCCTTGTCCCCAACCCCAAAAATGATCGATCCCAACTGGGCAGAATATTCCCTTAGGCCTTGAACTTGAATAGGGTCAACCCAACCTCAAAAAGGGTTGACCCCGGCAGTGCAGAATATTCCTTTCCCTTCCAAATTTAGATATTGAATGGAGTTGACCCCAAACCCCAAAAGGGTCGACCCCCTGTACCAAAATTCTATATATAACTAAAATTTCTTTTTTTATGTTTGTTATAGCATAAATCATGTGAATTATATGAGATGTAATACGTAAGTGGATATAGCTTGCTTTGTTTAATGTTGAGGATTATTGAAAAGAATTACCATACATGACTGAATTATATGAGATATAATTGATGATTAAATATAGCATACTTTGTTTAATGTTGTAAATTATTGAAGAGAATTATTATGCATGATTGAGCATATCATGTGCATTGGACTGAGGTGGTTTCATCCGATTATGAATTGAAATTGTTGATTGTCCGAGAGTTCCATTGTGATGTTGTTAACATGCCGAGACACGGGTCATGTATATGGGCAGGATCCAGGATTTTGAAAAAAAAAATAATATAATGGTAAAATGAGTTTTTTAAAAATACCAGATAATCCTCAATCAACATATATGACTAGAGCTTAGTCATTTAGAGTTGAGACGTTAATTATAAGATATGATTATGAGATTTTCTTTGAACCACAGTCGGATCCTACTTGAGATAAACAGATGCCTGACTATGGGAGTAACACGATTCTCTAGTAAAATGGTTAGGGGGTGTAACACGGTTCACCTAAGTCTTACACTGGTGGAGATGTAACACGGTTCCCCACCTGTGATTGTTTTTACCCTGCTTGAGCTAAGCAGATGCCTGACTAGAGGTGTACCACGATTACCTAGCAAAATGGCCAATAGTGTAACACAGTTCCCTTGAGTCTTACAATGGTGGGGATATGACACGATTCCCCCTCTGTGATTATTTTTACGCTGTTTGAGCTAAGTAGATGCCTAACTAGAGGTATAACAGGACTCCCCAACTAATTAACAATAGATATAAAATAGTCGGAAAAAAGAAAGATCAATCAGCAAGCAGCTCCTCAATTACCTTTTACAGTACCATTTCTATGGTAGAAAGAAGCATCTTGGAGTCCTTCTTGCTCCCTATAAAGCGTGTCTCGATAAAGTATGCAACTTTTTCCATCATCATGGCGAGGAGCATAGCCATTATAGGAACAATTTTATGTACATAGAAATTTGTAATTGTTGATCCCCAGAGTGTCATCGCCTAAGTAATTTATGAATTCTTTAATTCCAACTGTCCCATTAAACACATGACGACCCGTCTCACACACCCTTTATTCCTTATGTTCAAGTTATCATTGTCGTAACTACTTACATCAATGGCATATCTATTAACGTATCCGCTTCCGCTTATGCTAACCTACATGTTTCCATCGGAGTATAGCTGAAATATTGAATGAAGCCCATTTGTATAAGCGAAATAGCTCTGGCTCTCATTCGAGAAGTAAGAGAGATTGATTTGGGAAAGATTATAATCTATATAATCTAACAAATACGATTCATTGGTAAATGGAAATTATGTAAAATTGTGGCCATTCCATAAACCATTGTACTAGTAGCTAACTGCTCTTTCCCAAATAACAAGCTCTTTTGAGTTGTTTGGATCAACACCCAAAGTAAAAGTTCATCCACCAGAAAGATATGGACTAGGCAATGAAGTGAGAACCGTAGCTATTCATCCACTCCCTCTCCTAAAGTCGATCGAAAAAGCCCTAAATTCATGCCTAGTAGCAACGTGTCAAACAGATAATTAAAATTTTACCACATTTCTTATATCGGGTAGGGTAACATTAGTCGTGTTATAATTAGCAGCAGTAACAAGGTATTCTGCATGATCATATATAATGCAATGGTTCCCTCAATCATCACTAAGCACTATGTTCCCATTTTGGGTGATTTTAAATTGTCCAGAATCATCTTCAATGGTATTATCAGGATTGGCAACCTAAACCACTTTTGTTTTCAACTATTGTTGGAGGACTTTATTTTTTTTTTTTGTTAATAATCAATCACTTTTGTTTCTTCTTTTTTTTTTTTTTTTTTCCTTTCACCTCTTGTGGTAGTTTCTTAGGAGCCAAATTATCATCTAATTTTTCAACAACTTTGTTGTCATCCTTCTGTGGTTCTCTGTATTCTTCAACTTGTAATGGCTTGGAAGAAGAAGTCCTTATCCCAACCATCTCACTTTCTCAACCATTACTCCATATAATCAGCCTTTACCAGCTTTGGCATTGAAATTTTTAGCAGAGATTCTTCTTCTTTGAAACTGATAGTGATCTCATTCGAGTTCACCTCATTAGGACTCTTAAAAGCCTTTATGAATCATTTCGTCCCTATCACTTGCTTCACTACCAACTTATCTACCCTCACAGTCTCCTGAACTGGTTTTGCAACTATTATTATGATTTGAGTTCTATGCTTGTTTACCTCAATCCTTATGTTTCCTCTCCTATGACCTACATTTGTGAAAATAATGAGGAAATAAACTAAGTTCATAAAAAAGGCATGTTAGCATTAGTTACAGCTCTGCAAATGAAGCAACTAGGGATGAATATTACTATTCTTCTGTTTAACGTCGATGTAAAACCCACACATACTAACAGTATGAATGGATCAATCTTGACTAGCCTTGAATGTAATTATTTATCTTTCTAAGGCCCTGTGGGACCAATACAAATCAATGATAAAAATTGAACAGTCATGATCCCTTGTCCCCAACCCCAAAATGGGTCGATCCCTACAGAGCAAAATGTTTCCTTAAGCCTTGAACTTGAATGGGGTCGACCCCAATCTCAAAAAAGCTAACCCTGACAGTGCAAAATGTTCCTTTCCCTTCCAAGTTTAGAGATTGAATGAGGGTTGACCCCAAACACCAAAAGGGTCGACCCCCTGTAGCAAAATTCTATATTTAATTAAATGTGCATTTTTTATTTGTTAAAGCATAAATAATGTGAATTATATGATATATAATTGGTGAGTAGATATAGCACGCTTTGTTTAATGTTGAGGATTATTGAAAAAAATTACCATGCATGATTGAATTATATGAGATATGATTGATGATTGAATATAGCATACTTTGTTTAACGTTATGAATTATTAAAGAGTATTATTATGTATGATTAAGCATATCATGTGCATTAGACTAGAGTGGTTTCATTTGGTTATGAATTGAGAATGTTGATTGGTCGAAAGTGTCATTGTGATGTTGTTAACATGCCGAGGCACTGGTCATGTGTATGGATGGGGTCCATGATTTTCAAAAAAAAAAAAATGTTAAAATGAGTTTTTGAAAATATCGAATGACCTCCAGTCAATATATATGACTAGATCTTAGTCATTTGGAGTTCGGACGTTAATTATAAGATATGATTATAAGATTTTCTTCAGACTGTAGTCGGATCTTGCTTGAGATAAACAAGTGCCTGACTAAGGGTGTAACACGGTTCCCTAGCAAAAGGGTCAGGAGTATAACATGGTTCCCCTAAGTCTTATACTGGTGGGGTGTAACATGGTTCTCTACCTACGATTATTTTTACCCTGCTTGAGCTAAGCATATACCTGACTAGGGTGTAACTTGATTCCCAACAAATGGGTCAAGGGGTGTAATACGGTTCCCCTGAGTCTTACACCAGTGGGAGTGTAACACGACTCCCCACCTATGATATATAATAAGATTATCATTCGTCGTAAGCGGTAAACGGTGCGGTTAGTAACCCCGCATGCTTAGGTTAGGGTAAATGGAGATTAGAGAATATGTATTAGCATTCCATTACATCATTTGCCATTGCATAAAATTGTATGGATTATTATTATATGTTGAGATATTGAGATAATGTGGTTGTTACACTCATTGATGAGATGTATGGTTTACTCTGTTGGTCATGAGTTTGGTCATGAAATAAGAAATACAAATTGGGAACTACGGTGACCTAGTTCCCAAGATAGGATGCATAGATAGGTTAGGTTTGAGTAGCCTAAATCCGATCTTAATTATGGATGATAATAATTTTGTTTATTTTTCTAATTGAGAATTGGGATACTTATATTATAGGGGTTGTGACCCTAAGTATGGGTCGGATGTTTACATTCATATGTCATAAATTTGAAAGATATAAACATGATTATGATATATATTCTGGTCGTGTAAGTATTGAAGGCTATCCTTAAGATGACATAGAACTGGATTTATAATTATTCAATAATTGGTGATATTTTATAATATTCAATTATATGAGAATGAAGGACATTTACTAATATTTAATTGATATTTATGATATTAACTTAATTTGGGTTAGATTTTGATGGTTTTAATCAATTCCTATATTCTCATACCGTCTGTCCCGAACAATTAAGTTAGGGGTATGATAATATATGAATATATGTATATATGATTTTTTTTTTGGGGGGGGGTTAAATTCTTTATGGGCAATAATAAGTTAATTGTTTAGGGTTGATGAGTTTACAAAATAGATTAGATTTATTAATAAGGGATTTCGTATGAGTGACATGGAAGAGCTAGATAAGTT
>QLOD02168098.1:0-36253 GCA_003260245.2 Sideroxylon spinosum
ATAGAATTGGTAATCAAAGAACTCAAAGTAAACCCATGAAGATCGGCATCTTGAGAATCATTGGAAAGGACATTGTCATTGCCTTAGCCCAAGAAAACTTAGCCAATCATTTGAAATTAAGAACGAAGATGAAAATATGACATAGAAACATTGAAATATGAAAATAAGAATTACTTACGAATTGAAATCTAATTACAAATTTTTGAAATTAAAGAACAGAAATGAAAATCTGAAAACAGAGAAATGTAATAGTTGCCTTCACTCTCTCTCCCTACAGCAATAAAAGAAATTCTAATCCTTATAAAACTCTCCACTACTGATTTTGGGTGTTTCCCTCTATGTGTCTCTCTCTCTATGTGTGTATCCTCCGATTGTATCTCTGTGTGTATCCCGTCTTTATCTTCTCCCTTAAATTTCTATTCTGTTAGGCACTCCCTGCTCAATTACCAATTTGACCCTCCTTGATTCCAAGTTCGTGTCACCTGCAGAAACTACCGTCACGTGGAATCTGTTGCTGAGATATATTCCCCTATTCGAATTCTCTGAAGCTGCATTCGAATACGCAGTTCCCTCCAGTGCTCACCAACAGTATTCGAATGGGCCATCTTCATATTCGAATGCACTTCTTCCTTCCAGATCTCCCAGACTTATGATTTAATCTTCTTATATTGAATTTAGCTGAAAGTTGTTTATCTTCTTTCATGGCATTAATCAACCGATGTCTTGCACTTTGATGTATTCAGTATTCTCTATGCTCTTTTCCTTGGTATCCTCAACACAGCTCAAATTGCTTCTCATTGTGACAAAAATCAGCATATGTTCTATATTTGAGTTGTGTTGATGAACTCTGCACAAAACATATATTTTATATCATTTATACATTGTGGAAAGATACAATTAACAATTAAATGTGTAACAATTTAAGTCCAATCATCGGGCACACGACGAGGGACCCCAGGCACACAACCCTGCGAGGTCGGGTGCCCAGGAGGATGGTGTTACGATCAGTGTGTCAGTCTATTTGGCTTTACAGCACCTCGCACTGGGTCATCTCCATCTTAGTTCTTAGGCCTAAGCTAAAAAGAAGTATAAAGGGGGACTAGAACTACAATGCTTCCTCCCAAAGCCTTTGCATATAGATATATTAAAATTAAAATACAATTGCCCAAAATTAATTCTATTCTAATTTTGGATGACCCGAAATTTTGATTTCATTATTTCTTTTTGTAATTTTTGATATGAGTGTAATAAAGTAGAAGATAAATAAAATTTATTTGGGTTAAATTTAAGAGAGTGGGCTTAATATGTATATTAAATGAAATTGGGTCGGAAGGAGATGGGCCTAAAGTGTTTAAAATAAGCAAATAGGCCAAAGGTGGAGTAGGTCGAGCACACGACGAGGGACCCCAGGCACACACCCCTATGAGGTCGGGTGCCCAGGAGGATGGTGTTACGATCAGTGTATCAATCTATTTGACTTTACAGAACCTCGCACTGGGTCATCTCCATCTTAGTTCTTAGGCCTAAGCTAAAAAGAAGTATAGAGAGGGACTAGAACTACAATGCTTCCTCCCAAAGCCTTTGCATATAGATATACGCATACATGTATACAGTATACGAGTGTTGGTTAGTGAAGGAGGAAGAGAGAGAGAAAGCCGAGAGCTAAAGGTAAATAACAACCACTATGAATATCAAACCCCCATTATTTTTAAATTAAATTTACAAAAATGACACTAGAATTGTTCTGAGCACAACGGTATAAATTTGTTAATGCTAGGATCAATAGTTTGAGTGTTTAGAGCATATGAAATTTTTTGAGTTTATAGGCAAAGTTAGTCTTCTATTTCTACTTGTTTATTTGTTAATTTTGGGATTAAATGCCTTTCACTCACATATATGATATGTAGACTTAGTTTGAATATTGTTTACATGAAGTTTTGAAAGCTGTTTAGGGTAGAAAATACAGGCTATACGTTAATATATATATCTGGGGGAAGGAAGATGACAGAAAGATTGTAACGAGATTTATGTTTAGTGAATGAAAGATTGTAACGAGATTTATGTTTAGTGAATCTTAAATCGATTGTTTCATTTGATGCTTCAAAGCTTAGTGGTCCTATTTAGAACTAGAACTTTTCAGTAAATTGGTTACGTATTGAATGGATTTGGATCTAAGTGTATAGAAGTGTCGGATATGGGGAAACAGAGTGTCAATTTGGACACACTGTCAAAATCATAAGTGCATGCCCACAAGGGCCCAAGCGCACACCATGAGACCTTGAGCACTCGCCCTTAGTCCAAAATTTGCTGTTGATCCTTTTTATGCTGTAAAATGTAATAACACCCTATTTTGGACATATATGCTCTAAACATGAATTTTTGTAAGAACTCTAACTGTTTTAAACTTATTAAGTGAGAATTTAATAATTTCAGCAATATGAATTTAACAGTTGATGAATAACTGTGGGAAAGATAAGGTTATTTGTTGTGATTGCATTTTAAGAACTTATGACGATTACTGTGATGTATTAGAAGTTTTGATATAGATATTGATTATCAATGACTAGTTATGATGATTATTATGAAATAAACCTAATAGAGCAAGGTGGAAAAAGATGAAATGGTGATTAGTGATTGTTATTGATGCCATGAAGTGGAAAGAACCCTGAAATGATGATAATTGAGATAAGTGATGAGAAAAAAATTATTATGATTGTGGGGATTGAGGATACGGGGAAAATAGGGAGAGTAGGGATCATCCTTGGATTAAGAGACCTTGAACCTATGCAGAGGGTTGGTATTTATGTCAGAGAGTTAATATCCTACAAAATGGCTGTTATGATTTTTGTTTATCGGGGCTTGTGGCCGAGAACCACAGATATGACGTATTCAGTTAATCATCTCCATTGGGTGTTGGCCTATGGAAAAGACGTTGTTAGTATCCACCCTATGCTGTGATATGATGGCTTAGAAAATGATAAAGTGACTTAACAAGGTTGATAATCTGATTGTTGATGATGTGATGATTTGATTGTTGAAATTTCTTATCGTTCATTGATTTGGTTATTAATTGGCATATAATTATTTGACATTGATTTAATCTGATTATAAATACGCAATCTTTAATACACGTTATATATGTTGGTATTATGCATCATGAGCACAAGTAGTTGGTGCTCAAGCCTCTATAAATTGTGGTGTAGGTGTGGATCTTAAACATTAAGTAGGGCTGCCTCATCGGACCATTTGCTAGAGTTTTATTATTATTCTAGGTTTAAATGTTACGAGTGTGATACTATTTGACTTATTCGACTGGGTTGTAACACCATAAGACCAAGATTCATTTATTATATTGTTAGGATTGTGTTAGAGCTTTTGTGTTTGGTTTGATCAATGCCACTTTATTATTATTTATAGTTAGATTGTTAGTGTAGATTATGAAACTACTAGAAAAAAACTGATTACCAACTGACAAAGTCAGTTAGTAATAAGTTAAATTTGGTTCATAATCATGGATTACCAACTGATTATCAATCGATTTTGGTCTGCGGCAAAAACCCTAGTTGGTAATGTTTACCAACCAAATTTTTTAAGGTCGGTTGGTAATTGCCAACTGAATTTCGGTTAGTAAATTAAATAAATCAGTTGGTAATTTGTTATTGGTATGAAATTAAATTTCAAAATTTTAGTTGATAATTACCAACCGAAGTTGTTATTGCCAACTGATTCTTTGGTTGGTAATTGCCAACCAATTTGTTAGTTGGTATTGTTTAACTTTCGGTTGGTAATTTGTTATTGAATATTAAATTGATATTTCATAATATACCAACCGAAATTAGCTCTGTAGCAACCGATATTGTTAGTTAGTATTTTACCCACCGAAATGTCAGTTGTTAAACTACCAACCGAAATGTAGTTGATAATTACCAACTGCTATTATTGGTCTGCAATAGTCAAATTTTGGTTGCTAATTTACCAACCATTTTATCAGTTGCTAAGTTGTCTATTGTTAATTTTGCCAACTGTTGTGATTGGTTGGTAATTTTAGCAGTTGAAAAATCACCAACCAAAGTTTCAGTTGTTAATGCTTATGGTTGCCGATCAAATTCGGTTGATAAATTCGGTTGATAGTTTACCAACTAGTTAAAATAATTGGTAATTAAACCTTTATTACCAACCTATTGCCGATCTATATTTAACATAACAACTCTGCAAAATAATACAATCAAGACACACAAAATCATCCATTCAATAAAAATCCCATAAACTCAAATCCAGTTGGCATCATTAATTCACCAAAAAGCACATAAAACTTACAAATTAAAACAAAGCATAGAGTGAAAGTTCAACAATGTCTAAAACAAACAAGTTCATAATTCTGAACCAAGTTATCAAGGATCATTAGAAAGCGCATCCAGTGATAGATCCAATCCTTTGAGCGGCCTAACCTGCTGTGTTAGGGATGCAACTTCAGATTTAAGATGTTCGTTTGCCTCTTTTAGCTCTTAAGGATACACACTAAGAGCTTTTTGCACAGACTCCTCAATACTTTGTTGAAATTCTGTTGTCTGAACATAGTCTGACGGCTGTGCTGATGAACAGGATGAAGAAGAGGACGACTTATAAGCAGTGGACTTCTCTAAGCAACTAGAGCTGAGGGATCCCATGCCATAAACTGTCCTTCCCTTATTTGGTGGTCCTACAACCCGCAACCAAACATCAACCTTGTTCACTGGTGGAAGCTGCTCCCCTTCAGGTGTTTGGCTAGCAATTTGCGCAATTTCCTTTGCCAATTCTTCCTTGTACTGGCGCTGTCACAACAATATGATACAAGAAACATGCAGTAAACGTAAAATGTAGTTAATATTTTTCAACTTTTCTTATAAATAATATAAAGATAATAAAGCTAAATCTCACGTATATGAAAAAGAATCAATTTTTCAACAATGTCATCTAAATTTAATCAACTTCAACATCCGTAAGATCATATCCAATCACAATCTACACCAAAATGTAAATACAAAATTTTCACCAACATTATTACAAATGAATCAATATTCCCAAGACCATGAACAAAACTGTTTAAATTCAATCAGGCAGTGCTATGAATTACATATATGGCAGAACAAAGGCAACCCAACAAGAAATGGGAAATATAATCAAAGATATAATACAAAGTACCAACTATCTAAGGAATATTAAGGGTAATTGGTATTGCTTTTTTGGTGTGATGCCATGCTTAATTACAGAGTATTCTTGCAACAAAGAAAAATCACAATGAAGTCCCTGATTGCCCAAAAACACCAAAAAAAAAAAAAAAACATGTGTGAAGATTTGTCAGAGAAAGTAAAATAAATTAATCTGAGTAATAACACAACTGAAAAGATTTAAGTTTGCTTACTAGTAATACTAGTTTGAGCTGGAGCCTCTGAGATTACTTGAGGTGCTAGATATTTGAGTATTAAAAAAATTTAAAAAAAAAAAAAGAAAAAGGTAAACTAAACCGAGGAAGAGGGGCCCGCGCCTGCATTTGCTTTTCAACTTGTTCCTAAATTTAAATCTCATTCTTTTAAGATATTTTTTGAATGAAAATGATAATTTTTATCTAATCTCATACCCGTTTTAATATTTATTTATATATATAATATATAGTTTATAATTCTTAGAATGATTAGGGTGTAACCGCTTCGCATCCATCCTGTTGACATCCTAGATCGAATACCCTCTGCGCGCGCACCTCTCTCTAACACCATTAGGACCAGTCTATCAAGGCACAACTAACATCTGGATCATTCCCTCTCTTTAGCTTATTAGTTTAAAACATATCAAATCAAATTCTTGTTACATAGACTGATCTTCTAGTGGGTATTGTCAAAATAATAATAGTAATAATAAAAAATAAAAAACAATAGGAAAAATAATTGGGAATTGGGTTGTCAATCAAACCAAGATATCAAGCCTTCCAAATTGGGATTTGATAAAATCAGAAAATGAAGCAATACTAGATGGGTCTGAAACATCAAGCTGATGAAACACCACATGATCGGAGGGGCCAGACCCTTTGAGTTTATCAAGAGCTTCAAGACCTCTTTTCTCATCTCTAGCAGTCAGAACCATCGTGATTCCATTAGAAGCCAACTATCTAAATTAAAATGCCTAAATTACAATAATAATAATTATAATAGTATTACAATTGTCATGATATGGTAAAAAGTCAAAAATTCAAGTTTGAGATCCATATTACACAAATAAATATACAATAATCCAAAATACAACCAAGCAAATGAGCGAAACATCGTCTCCCATTAAATTGAAACACCTCAACTCAACCACGATTAACTGCATCTAATACTCGTGGGTTAATCAAATTTAATCCAATAATAATTCAACGAATAATATGGAATTAAGCTAGTTAAACCTATTTATATCAATCGTTCCTTAGAAAAATATGAGTAAATTTATTTTTATGAAAAGAACATTTGTCTAACATGTAAAAATCCTTAAAAGAAAAAATAGAAAAATATGTTTATTCAGAAGAAAAATAATTTGAAGCGAAACATTTATTTTAACTAATTAAATGCCCATGTATTTAAATTTTAAAATTTTAATTCGTAAGACAGAATTTTGAGGCTAAAATTTCATTTTTCCCTGGTTACAAACCTAGCACCATTATTATATTACGCTAATTATAACTTATAACCAAAAAAAAAAAAAAAAGAATAAGAAGCTTCTGATGACAAAAATATTATTTAATTAATTAAAAAAATATATATTATACGTCAACAGTTGGATGGTCTAAAACCACCGAATGACGTGCAAACATTCCAGTGGGTTCGAAAGGCGGTTTTTATTAGCACAGAGAAATGCAATGCTTACGAAAATCATTTTCCATGTGCTTTAATACCCCTTTTTTTCTCTTTTTCTTAGTTCATTTTCCACACAATTTCATTACAACAACATCATTAAACCGTGTAGACCCCATTTTCATTTTAATCAAATACACTGTTCTGCTGCTTCAGTTACCCCACTGCTGGGTGATTCTACTTAGTGAGTGTCAAATGCATCCTTTTCCTCCTAATTTTGCTTCCAACTTTGTTCTCTATTTCAAAATTTTAAATTTAAACAACCCAGATCATCCCCTACAGAAGGATTCAAAAGACAACCCCGTTGAAACATAAAATAAAATAGGAAAAGCACTTAATAAAATCAAGGAATGCCACCCAATTACAATGCACTAATTATGACTCCATATCGGCAACAAAAGATTAAAAAAAATAAAATCTAAATCAGGTTCAATGCCATTAGAAACCCACCTATATACAAAGAGGACGTCAAATTGCTTCTCGGCACTTCTATGCAAAGGAGTAGTTCCTCTAATTGTGATTTTCCCTCACTGAGGAAGTCTCCCCGTTGTGGGGGAACTTACACAGAGGCACACATATATATAGATATATATATATATAACGTGAAGTTAAACCCTAGTTCCTCCAACTCATATATGGATATTTTATAGTTATATGATATCCAATAGAGAGAAGGAGGTGGACGAGGAGGGCATACCTCGGTAAGCTGCAGGAAACGACCTCAGCAGATCTCTCGCTCGGCGTCGTCTTCCTCCTTTGTCTAAGACTCCAAAAGCACAGCAGAGTGGTAATCTTAGACCGGGGGGGAATTCGGTCTCACCCCATAACCGACCGACCGGGTAATAATATTTTTTTATATTTAACTATTTTTTTTAATTTTTTGTTTACAATGGTTGTGTTTTTGTTTGTTTTTTTGTTTCGAAATAAAAGGTAAAAACCTATTTGGTAATACAATTTTTTTTATATTAATTCATTTTTATTTTAACAAATATTTAGAGGGTGTTTGGTGTGATAAAAAAGTAAAATTTGTAATGCGTATAATTAGATAAAAAGTAAATTGCTTTTAAAGATTTTTAATATTTTTTTGTACCAAACATGCCTTTAATTTTATTTTTTCTAAAATTAATTGAATTTAATAAAATTAATTAATTTAAATTTATAAATTATTTATTTCTAATAATAATCAATTTTAATAAAGTATAATTATAAAAAGCATGATTAATAATAATTTTTTAAAGTTGGCAGGGGAAAGGTCTTATTTGTTGACGTGGCTCTCAATACAATTGTTATTAATTTCTTTCAAAGTTTCAAGGATACATTTTTATCAGTGACCTTATAAACTTTTTGTTATGGTGGGGAATTTTAATTTAAACTATTTTTTACTTTCGCATACTTACATATAAATTAGAAGAAGTTACTAAACTAATCCTGTAACTTACAATAAATTTCACTTCAATTTCTGCAGTTCTAGTTGGAATAGTTAACCCCATATAATCATGATTAAGTTTCATTTTACTCCCTAAAATTTCAATTATAACAATTAACCCATGTAATTTATTATTTACATTAATTATTTTTGAAATATTAATCTATGATAAAATTAATTTTTTACAATTAAAATTTATTTAAAATTATATATTTTAATAATACACATTTTATTAAAATTAATTATTATGACAATTTGTTTTAATATAATATTTACTGAAATAAAATATTAATTTTTATCCCTAAATCAATTTACCCTAATTCCAAAACACAATTAAATTTTACCCTTTCAAAATTTTAACAGTTTAAATATAGTATAATTATTATAAGGTAATAGAAATGATAATAACGATTATCTTATTAATAAAATACATGCATTGGATTACTTTAAACCAAATTAACATGCGTTTCATTTATTATAAAGCGATATTTTTACATACATAAACTTTTTGAAATTATAAAAAGCTAAAATTGTTCACAGAATTGCAAGATTTCAGATCTAGAGTGCCGACCCTCCTTGGTCTCAGGCTCCGTACCTACAACATGGTCTGTAGGGATGTGAGCACCAAATCATTTGTGCTCACGATGTATAGAAATATACCTTTTTTGTAATGCATTACATAAAACAGTTAATATAAAAAGAAACTGTCAATATCTCAACACATAACAGGATAAGACAGTGTTAGTCCATACTTTTTATTTCTCTTATTATCCCTTTTTTATTATTTTATTTTCCCAAGATGGGGAAGGATACTCTGCAAGACTGTCCCATAATCATAGTGGTAGCCCAAAGCAGTGCCTAGTTCATATATATATATGGGTCGTAAAGCACCCTTACGTCGTCATTTATAGATCCAAGTCTAAGGGCCACGATGAGCCTATCACTTTCGTTGTCGTTGTGGATTACTAGTCCACGAGCAAGATTACCCAACCCTGCGCAGATTTATGGTCTTTCAACCTAAGAGTATCTCATGGCCCTCCCTATTTTATATAGTATCCTCACTTTCCCCAAAATCAACAATTTCTTAGGTTTCACTTTTCTCTTGTTAAAGTTTAGGAAGAAAGTCAGTGGGTAATTTTTTATAATTTATGTTTCTATTCGCAAAGAACACATATTCATCCTATTTCAACGAGTCATGGCATATTTCACTTTTCAGCTTCCAAATGTAATATTGAATTAGTAATGTATAAACTTAACCCACTATTATATCCCTATTAAATATTATATATATATTTTTTATCATTTTGTAATATTTCATAACAAAAGAGTAAAATTAACCCAATTGGGAAAGTTGCAGGCGCCGAGGAAACAAAAAGCGTCGGTTTATAATTTCTTTATTTTTTAATTTCTTTCACAAAGGAAATCTTGGTTTAATTTAAAAACTTAAAATTTTGCTTCCAAAATATGCTAAAATTATTTTTATGGCTATCTCCTATTAGAGACGGTATTATAAAAAAAAGTATAAACAATATATTAAGTCCTTACCTCGAAAATGAAGAAATTCTAAGGTTTAAAATTTCATTCTATCGTGTCTTTCTTCTCGGGTAGAATTCTAATCCGGTCTGTCTTATATTTTTATATATTTTTTCATTAAAAATTTATCAATCCAAGCACACCAGAAACGTTTTGATAAAATTATCAATCCAACTAGCTATGCCTTCCACAATCACATTTATTTTTTATTTCATATGATTTTTTTTATCAAAAAAATTAAATTTTTTTGATAAAATTAATAAGCAATTTATTTCATTTTTAGGAACTTATTAATTAATAAGTTTCTCACACTATTAGTAGAACTTGCAAATGTTATAATAATATTCAATAAATTAAATACTAAATTTACATCACTTTTAATAAGAAGCTTTTTTACATCATGTAGAGAGTATACCCTCAATTTTACAAGATGATCAAAACATTCTTGCACTAGGCGTATTCTAGTGTTACAACTTGGCAATCAACGGAAGTCAAAGAAAGAAATTCCAACACCTCAATTTAAACATCAAGTTAAAAAACTGTCCCAAGGTTTTTTTAATGTTCAATGCAAATTGAAAAATTTTTGGTTGGTAATTAATTGGAAATTCGGTTGGTAAAAATATTTTCTCACCCTATTACCAACAGATCACCAACCGAATAACAACCGATGAATTACCAACCGTGCCATCAGTTGGTAATTTGGTTGGAAAAAATATTTTCTCACCCTATTACCAATAGATTACCAACCGAATAACAACCAATGAATTACCAACCGAACCATCAGTTGGTAAATTCGGTTGGTAATGACATTATCAACCAAACCATTCCGCCAATAAGTAGGTTGGTAAAACATTTTTTCACTAGATTAGCAACCGATTACCAACCTAATATATTACCGGCCGACAAGCTTAATCCTTAATTTGGTTGGTAAGTATATTCTCGCTGGATTACTAACCAATTACCAACGCAATACATTATTCTATTGGTATATATATTCCCAATAGATTACCAATTGATTATCGATAGATTCTCAATGAACAATCCAATTGGTATTTTGATTAGTACATCTTTTCTAGCTTGATCACCAATAGATTACCAACCGACTACATTACCAACCGCTAAAGGCCGTGGTTAATGTAGTTGGTAAATATATTCACACTTGATTACCAATGGATTACCAACCGATAACCAACCAAATAAGTTAACAACCGATAACGTCGGTTAGTAATTTAGTTGCTAAACACATTCTCGATGCATTACTATCCAATTACCAACTAAATACCAACTAAATACCACCTAAATAAATTACCAACCAACTTACAAGTTGGCAATGCGGTTGATATGAATTTGCCCATCAGGTGATTACATGACCAACCTAACATTTCGGTTGGTAATGTGGTTGGTAATAATTTAACCATCAAGTTACCAACCGAAGGACCAACCGAAACATCTAACAATTACACTATTCGGTGGGTAAATCGTTGGTAATTTGCTGGGAAAAATCTTCCTGCCAAATTACCAACTGAGTACCAACTGAAACGTGTATCAACTAGCTATAGGTAGTTGGTAATCGGTTGGTAAAAATTTTTCTGCCAATTACCAACCGATTACCAACTGAAAATTTATTGACCGAATTGGATCAGTTGGTAAGGAGTTGATAATTATCTAAATTTTAGCAAGTTTTACATCAGTTGGTAATGTGTTAGTAATCAGTTGGTATTTACCAACTGATTACATGCGGTTGGTAATGGTCAGTTGCTAATCAGCTTTTTTCTAGTAGTAGAATGTATACTCTAGGGTTGTCATTGTTCTGATCAGGGATACATATATAAATGCTACATTAGTAAGCATAACATCTTTCACTCACACATTGGTTGCAAAATCTGGGGCATGACACAGGTTGGTATCAGATCCAAGTTTTAATACCTTATGGATAGAGGGAGTTAAAGACATTGCATGTTATGTGTTGCAGTTGGCATTTGATAGATGTTAATCATGGGTTCATTTGATTTTTATATATGTCAGCACTGAATACCCCATGGAATGTGGAGGGAAGCCAGTCCAAGAACCCTCGCCATAATCCAGAGTCTGAGAAGGCATAACCAAACGAGGATATTTTCATTCACATGGCCAATGTGGTACTTGAGCAACCACAACTTAAACTAGAGGACCAGAATGTACCCATAATCCAATCCTATAATATCATGTATCTCGTAATGGTTGTTCAATAGGTGACCCCAATTATTGGGGTGATTAATGGGGGTAGTGTTGTTATACCACCTAGCTATAATGTCCATAGAATGACCCAAGAAACACCCAGAGGAGATCAAACTTGATGTCCCTATCATAGAGTCAGCTATATTTATGAGAATTGTCCCTGAAGGTGTGCGAAGAGGTACTTTCCTGTGGTCGGTTAAGACACAACAGTCGGTATTGTTGTTGTTGGTGAAAAATGGTTTAAGGGGGGCTAAAAATTAGTTTTTAGCTATGTTAATCTTCAGGGTAAAAATTTTGTGTTATTAATATTAATCTCCTTCCTATTAGTTAGTTAGTTTAAATTTCCTATGTTAGCTTTGTTTGGGTTTGGGGGCAAATTGTGTCTTATAATATGGTCCGAGTACCTATAATATAGTTTTGAATGCAACAAGTTTGGCCAACTATTAATAAAAATCAAAGTTATATTTTCTATCTATTTAAAGTGATTATGATGAGATGCTAATTTTGGATTAATAGTTCCTGATCTTATGGTTCATACATATATATATTACTTATATCAATTTTTCATTCATGCATATAACATGTTGAATATCATAACCTATATTGTCGTAAGCATTAACATAACATGTATGCAACAAGCAATCAAAGAATCCCTACCTTGAGTTCTTTAGAGGAAGAAGAAATTGAATCGGAAATAAATTGGAATGCCAGAAACTAACTATGATCAACACAATCCTCAATAGTATTGAACATTGATTACTTGCAATCATTATTGAATTTGACATCATTTCACATCATTTTTATGAATATTTGTAAAATAATATCCATTTCTTACCATGTTTTGTTTACTTTTATTATTTGTGTGTGTTTTGTAGGGGTATTAAAGAAAAACAAACAAAGAAAAGCTTTTTAGAGAGTAAAATTGGCAAATGAGAATTTTTGTGACTACCTTTTTAAGTAAACCCAATGAGAATTTCTATCGAGCTTGGAAAAGATTTTAGGACGTCTTGATGGCTTATCCTCATCATGGCTTCGAACCATGAAGACTTGTGAGTATCTTCTATGAGTCTCTTACTCCTAGTCTTAAACAACTTATGTTTATCATGTGCAATGGCACCTGATATGATAAGACCGTGAAAGATGCCAGGGACTTCTTTGACTTGTTGGCTGAAGACTCCAACGATTAGGAGCTAGAACTCATTTTTCCTCTAAGCATAGAAATTCTTTACCTAGTGGTCAATTAGAATTGACTAAGAGCAATGACCTATGAGCTAGGTTAACTGCAATGTAAAACAACTTTGACAAATTAGAATTGAAAAATAAAGAAAAACTGGTTGAGGTAAATGTGATTTGTGCCGTTATTGACCAAGTGGGGCATGATGCTAACTCATGTCCCAAACTTCCATTACTTAGAGAGAGTGCTTTTGATCAAGCATATGTCAATGGTCCCTAGAACTGCCCATTTCCCAATAGGAATCAAGGAGGCAATTCTTTCCAACAAGGTGGGAATGCTAACTATCAAAGGGGAGGTCCATCTTCTAATACATATCCACCGGGTGGAGGAATCATCCCGGTTTCTCATAGAGGAATGAAAATTTTAAAGTCAACAATTTCAAACACCTCCTCCCCCTCTACCACCACCCTAACACCCATAGCTTAAGCCAATTGCATATCCACAAATGCCCAAGAGACCTTTGGAGTACACTCTTAATCAATTCATGCAACAATAAGTGGGTATCAATAATCAAATGACCAGAGCTTTAAATGACATTAGAAGTCAAGTGTCCAAGTTAACACATATTATGAGCACTTATCAAATTGGAAAAATCCTTACACAAACATTCCCAAACTTGAAAGGCTAGATGAACATGACTGAATTGTCGGCCTCGGGCATAATGTCACATTGTTACCACTTTGAAAAATCGGAGAGTCATTCCAAAGCCTACAGATCCTAGAGCCAATGCATCCAATGATAAGATAGGATCTAAGGGTAGTAGGGAAGCTGAGAAAGGGAGTAAAGAAAAAGAGAAAGCGAATGAGCCAAGTGAGTAAGAGATTGTGAGAGAGAAAGAAAAGGGAAAGAATGATAGGACAGTCATTGAAGGCGAGAAAAGTGAAAATGAGCTAAGTGAGAGAGAATTGAAGGAGAAAGAGGGGGATGTTAATATGGGAACTTTAAGAAGGCACATGGAACAAACCATTGAATACATGCCTCGGCTGCTCTTTTTACATATGTTAGCAAGGGGCAAGGATGAGATGTTGGATTCTGAAATTTATGAGATTTTCAAATAAGTAAGAATAAATATCCCATTACTTGAAACTATCAAGCAAAATCCCCTATATGCTAAGTTTCTCAAGGATATGTGCACTGTTAAGAGGAAGCTAAATGTTAGGGAAAAAGCTTTCTTAACTGAACAAGTTAGTGCAATCATCCAATACAATGCCCCTCCTAAGTATAATGACCCAGGGTGTCAACCATTTCTTGCATAATTGGGGACCACATCATAGATAAAGCCTTACTTGACTTAGGTGCCAATGTCAATTTGTTGCCATACACTGTGTATAAATAATTAGGCTTAGGAGAGCTCAAGCCCACTAGAGTCACATTGTAATTAGCCAATCGAATGGTCAAAATGCCTAGAGGTATAGTGGAAGATGTGTTGGTTCATGCAGATAAGTTCTGCTTTCCAGTTAATTCATCATGTTGGACACCCAATGCATCTAAAACCCCAACCAATCCATTCTGATCATCTTAGGGAGACCCTTCTTGCCACATCCAATGCAGTGATCAATTTTAGGAGTGGGGATATGAAACTTTTTTCTAGGAATATGACCATAGAGATGAATATTTTCAGGGTAGGGAAGAAATGTGTGAGTTTGAGGATATTAGGGAGGTGGACCTCATTCAGACTTTGAGTGAGGAGCATTTTGAGAAAAACCTTTCTTGAAAATCCCTTAGAAAGAGCATTAATGAGAAGTATGAGGTGTGAAATTCATGATGTAGTGGGATTTGTGGAAAGTGATGAGCTTATGAGTGTTGAGGAAGAAGTCATGACTATTAGTGGTTGGGTGCCAGTTTTTGAGCCTTTGGAGCCATCTATTAAGTGTCCATCTAGCCCATCTAGGAAGCCTTTGCCTAGTGAGCTTGAGTATGTATTTTTGGGAGAAGGTGAGACATCTCTTGTAGTTGTGTCTTCCAAACTTGAGGAGATCAAGAGTTGAGATTGTTGGCAGTCTTAGGAAAGCATAAGAGAGCCTTAGGGTGGATAGTGGTAGATCTCCATGGTATTAGTCCATTAGTTTGTTCTCATCATATATACCTTGAAGAGATTATACCTTCTCGTAAAAGAGGTTGTCAAGGGAATGCTTAAATTGTTAGATGTGGGTATTATATGCCTCATCTATGATTTTAAGTGGGTAAGTCACACTCAAGTGGCTCCTAAGAAATTCAGTGTCACGATAGTGGAGAATGACAAATGAGAGTTAAACCCTCAATGCACCCAAACTGGTGGCTTATGTGTGTAGACTATAGGTACGCTTATATGCTGTGACACGAAAGGACCATTTTCTCTCCCACTTCTGGATCAAGTGCGAGAGGGGGTAGCAATGAAAGCTTTTTACACGAAAGGACTAGGTTGAGATGGCGTTAGAAGACCAAGAAAAACCACCTTCACATGCCCTTTTGGCACATATGCGTATAGATGCCATTTAAGTTACATAACGCTCCTATGAATTTTCAAAGGTGTGTGATAAACATTTTTAGTGACATGGTCAAGAAATTCTTGAAGGTTTTTATTGATGATTTCTCCGTCTATGAAGATACATTCCATAAGTGCTTGACCAACCTTGAGAGGTATCTAGTGCATTTTGTGGAGAGTAATTTGGTGCTAAATTGGGAAAAGTGCCATCTGATGGTACAACGGGGGATTGTTTTGGGGCACATAGGTCATGTTGCCTGCTCACAAAATGTGATAATCTAAACTCCTTAGTGTAAGAGTGTGCAGTATAGTTTTACTTGGTGAGACCAAGATCATATCCACAGGAAGGGCTTTGCTCAAAATTTTAAGAAAGTCTTAGATTTGAGAAATCTTTCAAGTTTGAAATAAACCTTCACCAAGAATGATTAGATTTGATTTAAGTTTGAAATTGTAAAAATTCTGTGAAAAAAAAAAAAAAAAACTTGTAAAATAGACTTAACAACTAAAAGTAAAACACAATAAATTTAAACTTCTTAACAACCTAAAAACTTGAAATAAAAGGATTTAGTTATGTTAATAAAATAAAAGACATGGTTTAGTTAATGAAACGAGAGACTTGGTTTCAAACCATTCCAAATGTAGTTTATTGATAATTCATTCAACCTATCCCTTATAGCTCAATCCAAATTTAACAATTATTAATTTGAATTGGATGATATATCATTTAAAATTTAAAGAGTGTAAGTTTACTTTCATAAGAAATAATGGAAATATGACTCCTCTATTGATCAACACATGGAGCCTTTGGATCACCTTAATAAACCTCTTTAGGAAAAAGGTTTTGGAAAGTTTTAAGGCTTTAACATTGATCAACATATATACTTTTCGTATTTCTTATTCAAGAAAATCTTATTAGATATAAGAATGATTGTTATGATAGTATTTGAAGCACAACTTTGAATGAGATATTAAATCAAACCATTGGACTACAAAAGCCAAGCTTGATTATAACATTAGCCAAGTTTAATCTAAAGATTTTAACAATCAATCTTTCATCCTTTGTATCAAGAAAACAATTTAAAGTTGTAAAACCAATGGCTAGGTTGAATTCATCATCTCAACTAACACTCTTCTTGGTTTGAAACCAACTAAGAAAACTCATTAAGACATGGCAATGGAAAGGAAATTCATTCAAACTAGAAAGCATGAAAACATAGTTTTATATAAAAAGTACTTAAACATAATACAAGATTGAAGAACAACTTTTGAAAATAAAGAACAAGAAGAAGAAAGAGACGAAAAAGAAATCTAAAAGACAATTTTTGGGTCAAACTCACTTCTCTCTTTAACCTACTTTCTCTACAAAAAAGTTACGTATCTTCCATCTATACCTTGTCATGTATTTATAGGCATCATATGCCTAATATATTTGTGTCATCCACTTGCCAATCAATTTGTCTAATTTAAATTCTCTACTTTTGTTGTTCAATTTGAATTTTTCTTCTTCCATTCAAACTTAGATTACTTGTTTAACTTGATCTTTTAACACTGACTTATCCAATCATGAATTCTTCTCTTACTTTTCCAAGATGAATTCTTTTTCTTCCATTCAATTTGAATTCCAACACTTACTTGCTCAATTTGAATTTTTCATGTTGCTTATCCATTTCACATATTCAATTACCAACTTACATTCTCAACTTGATTTGATCAACTTGCATGCCAATTCGGATTTTAGTAGTTTCTTATCTAATGTGACTCATCTCACTCGTCAAACTTGGATTCTAACATTTACTTATCCAATATGAACTCTTGCTTGTCCAGCATTTGTCCACTTACACATCCACTTGCTAAGTCGCATTATCCACTTGCCAACTTGATGATCCACTTGTATCTTCAACTTGTATGTAACATGAGAAAAGAAGATTATAATTAAATAGATCAAACTAGATATTTAGTTAATTAAAATAATTAAAGCAATATTGATTCTTGGGGCTAGTTCTACAATTTTGAAGCATAATCACACCCCCAACTAAGATTTTGTTTGTCCCTTAGAGAATAATTACATAAGAATGAGATAAATCCCAACTTATGGATAAAATACTTTATAAGTATCAATCAAGTATAATGGTGCTTATAGGAACTGTCAAAAATTATAACCCATATTGTAACAAATAAAGGGTATTAAAGCATCCCTTAGGCTGAAATTTTCAAAATTGAAATTGAACAAACTTTTTCAAATCATCAAGTGTAAATGTGTTTTTAGAAGTAAAGTTCTTACAAACATACACACAATATACCCTTAAAGCTTTAACTACAAATCTCACCAGAATTCTCTCTTCAAGAATATGAAGCACTAGGTTCACACATGGAATGATTTTTTTGTGTAAGTGTAAATGTTATTCAAATGCAAACTTGATGCAATTTCAATAGTAAAGATGATAATAGCAATGAAAATTTGACTTTGGCATAACCCTATGAAGGAATAATCCATGATTTGGCATATTTGAGCATAATGAACAACTTCACCCTCAAATTGTCAAATCAAACTTGTTTTCCCAAAGAACAACTAGGACTTTATTTTGGTTGCAACGGAGCCAAGGGGTATAAGGTACTAAGAAATGGATAAGAAATTCAAAATTTGTTTTGGAATACTTTCTCAACCTCATACAACCTTCTTTCTTTTAATTTTTCATGTTCATCATGTCATATCATATTTCTTCTTTGAATCATTTTTTTCCAAGCCACTATTTCTTCATCTGGAGAGCTTATATGACTTGCTCCCTTTTATTTTTCTTCTTTCAATGATTTTTTTCCTCAATGTGTTTTTTTTTTTCAATTTATTCAATTTTTCTTCTTCACACTTTTTCTCACGTTTTATCCAAAAATTTTTTTCCTCCCTTTCTCTCCAAACATCTCACATTCATTCATATGTTTAGTAATATTCTAAGACAAAAAGGGTATGCTTATATTTTTTCAAGGCTTAGAGAGATTAACGTGGCTTAAACAAAAATAATATTCATTTTTTTTTCTTTTTTTCTTTTTTTGGCTCAAATTGGTTCCTAAGGATAATGTAATCAAACAAAAGTCAAAAAGGTTAAAATTTCACAAAGATCGGCTAGCATTATTTCTAAGGGTTAGGTTATTCAATAGAAGAATCAAGAGCTTGCATTCCACATACTCGTAATGCCAATCATAAATTAAACGCAAAATTAATGGGGTCATTGAATGAACCGAATGTGAAGAACTTAAAGTAGTAGTAAATGTAATATTCTTTCAAAATGAAAGCATAACAGGCTCAAATCCTCACTTGGTCAAAGTCTCCACTATATCAAGGGTTTTGTATTTATGTTTAACAAAAACTAAACTATTCAAAGTACAATTTAAACAAGATTCATTTTTTAAAGTGAGTTCAAAGACAATTTCTACTTTCTCAGCCTTCAAGAAAACAAAGATTCCCATATTTGTAACTCATGAGTCTTTATTTTGTTTACTTCTTACCGTAACTATACTTAACATTACTTGTCAAAAAGGATGTTAATACCTTAAAAAAAATCTAAAATATGCAGAAAATTTTAAAAAATTTACCTAATTTTTGAAAAACATGATATTATGCAAAAAATGATAGCCGTATGTTTTCCTAATACCTCCCCCCCCAACTAAGACCTAGCATTGTCCTCAATGCATGAAACAAAAAAGACTTCACCAACTTAAAATAATAGGTGGAATATACCTGAGAAGTTTGAAACTTGAAAATACTCAAAAGGCTATTCATCTAATCAAAACAAGTGAGTTTTAAAATAGAGCACAACTTAAACAGGTTTAGAAACACAGTACTTCAGAACTTTAAAATGATAGAAAAAACAACTAAACTAGAACTACATTACTTTTTAAAAAGTGGTATGTGCATTGATAACCATTAACTTTGAACACATTACCATTTCTTAGATTTTCTATCTCACATGCACAATGATTAAAGACATTTTTAACAATTAATGGTCCAATCCATTAATGGTCCATTCCATTTCATTTTTAACAAGTGTAAATATGGATTATATAAGAGAATTTTTCATTCTTCATGAAATGATTTCCTCAAAATGTGACTATCATGCAATGCTTTCATCTTTTCTTTGGAAATTTTAGCATTTAGGAAAGCATCACTTCTCAATTCTTCAAATTCATTCAGTTGAAGTTTCCTATGAAGGCTCACTTCATCAATATCCTCATTACTTGATGGATAGCCTAATATGCTTTGTGCTCTAACTTAACTGGAAGGTGACAAGGTTTTCCAAAAACTAGTCTATATGATGACATACCAAGGTAGTTTTAGAAGCTGTACGATAAGCCCATAATGCATCAATTAATCTTAAAGACCAAACATGATTCACTATCTTTTCAAGAATTCACTTAATTTCCCTACTGGCTAATCCAGCTTGTCTGCTAGTTTGTGCATGATAGGATGTTCCAATCTTATGAACTATACCATATTTTCTCATCAACAAACCTATAGGTTGATTGCAAAAATGGGTTCCTCCATCAATAATAATACCTCTAGGCATACCATTTCAAAAACATGATCACAACTTTGTGATCATTGGTAAGTGTTGGTATAGCTTCTACCCATTTTGTGTAATCCACTACCACCAAAATGAATTGATATCCAAATGAACTAGGGAAAGGCCTCACAAATCCCCCAACAATCAAAAATTTCTAGTACAAGAATAATGGTAAGTGGCATCATATTGCGTTTAGTGAGATTCCCTAGTCTTTGACACCTATCACATGAAAGACAAAACGAATGTACATCTTTGAACATTGTAGGCCAATACAAATCGTATTGTAAAATTTTTGCAGTTGTCTTCTTAGATGAAAAATGGCCACCATAGGCTAATGAATGACAAAACATAATCACACTTTCAATTTCATGATCTGGGATACACCTTCTTACTATTTGATCAGGATAATATTTGAATAAGTAAGGTTCATGCCAAAAGAATGATCCAACATTTCTTAGAAACTTTTGTCTATCAAATTTGGACCAATGGGAAGGAATTTACCCTGTAGCTAAATAGTTAGTTAAGTCGGCAGACCATGGAGTGCTCACATGAAAACAAGTGCTTACACTCAACAAATGTTCATTACGAAAATGCTCATCAATGTGTCAGTCATCATGTGAATGCTCAAAACAAGGTATTTTAGACAAGTGGTCAGTTACAACTTTCTCTACTCCTTTTTTGTCTCTAATTTCCAAATCAAATTCTTGGAGTAAAAGGATCCAATGAATTAGAGAGGGCTTAGCATCTGACTTAGTTAGCAAGTACCTAAGTGCTGCATGATAAGTGAAAACAATAGCCTTAAACCCAATTAGATCTAATGTAAATATGATAGCTAGTAACTATTTTTCAATTGTGGTGTAATTCAATTATGCCTCATTAATAGTTTCACTAGCATAGTAAATCACATAAGGTCTTTCCTCTTTTCTTTGACCTAAAACTACTCCTATGGTTGGTTACTGGTGTCACACATCAACTCAAAAAGTAATGACCAATCAAGAACTTGCATTATTGGTTCTATGGTCAACAAACCCTTAAGTTTTCAAACACTTCTTGGCAAGCAAGTGTCAATTCGTAAGGAAAACCCTTTGATAACAAATTACTTAAAGGATTGGTAATGAAACTAAAGGACTGAATGAACCCACGATAAAATCCAACGTACCTTATAAAAGACCTTACTTCCTTGATATTCTTAAGGGGTTAGTTTTTGAATCAACTCAACTTTAGCTTTATCAACCTCGATTCCCTTAGATAAGACCATTTGATCTAAAACAATACCTTGTGAAATCATAAAATGACATTTCTCTCAGTTAAGCACAAGATTACTTTCCTCACATCTTTCAAGAATATTTTCTAAATGTTTAAGACACAAATCAAAAGAATCTCCATAAACTAAGAAATCTTCAAGAAACCTTTCTACCATGTCACTAAAAATACTAATCATGTACCTTTGAAATGTGGTTGGTGCATTGCACAAACTAGAAGGCATTCTTCTATATGAAACGGTACCCAAAGGACATGTGAAAGCAATTTTCTCTTGATCTTCTAATGCTATCTTAATTTGATTGTATCCTAAATATCCATCTAAAAAGAAATAAAAAGCTTTTCCAGCTACCTGGTTAGGAAAAGGTAGTGGAAAATGATCTTTACAAGTTACCGCATTTAACTTCCTATAATTAATGCACATACGACACCTAGTTTGAATTCGTGTGGGTATTAGATCATTATGTTTATTCGTAACAAAAGTAATACCAGATTTTTTTGGGACAACTTAGGTTAGACTAACCCATCTAGAGTTAGCTATGGGGTATATAATACCTGCATCTAACAACTTAATCACTTCATCTCTCACAACCTCTTTCATGTTAGGATTCAAGCATCTTTGCATTTGACGAACCAGTTTAATATTCTCCTCTAAATATACATGATGAGTACACAACAGAGGGCTAATTCCTTTTGAATCAGCTATAGTCCAACCTATGGTTTTTCTATGCTTTTTTAGAACTTCTAATAAACTTGCCTCTTGCTCAAAGGTTAAGTAAGATGAAATTACTACCGGGTAAGACTCTCCTTCACTTAAAAATGCTTATTTCATATGTTGTGGTAAAGGCTTTCTTTCCGGTTTTAAGGGTTTAACATGAGATGACTCAACTCCAATGGATGGTAAGTCTAATGATTCAACAGATGGGGTCCACTAACCCACTTTCATGATAGGTGTAAGTTCTAGCCAAGTCATCAATTCTCTCATATTTTCCTTAACAGCGAAATCCTCTATTCCTTCATTGTGGATTAAAGCTCTCTCCCAAGGGTCCTTAATACAATCTTTGTCAAATTGTTCCTGGACAATGGTATGAATTAAGTCTACTTCCTTAATATTCTCACATTCTCTTGTTTTCTTGGCAACATTGAAAATATTCATTTCCACAGTCATATTTTCAAATGAAAACTTCATTATCCCATTCCTATAATTAATCAATGCATTGGATGTTACTATGAAAGATCTACCTAGTATGACTTGGACAGGAGGTGTAACACCTTCAGTTGGTCGAGTGTCTAACACAATAAAATCTACTAAAAAGCAAAACTTATCTACCTAGACCAATACATCTTCAACTATTCCTCGAGGAAACTTAACTGAACAGCTGAAGAGTGACTCTAGTAGGCTTATGCTTAGCTAAACCTAACTATTGATAAACTGAATATGGCCAAAGGTTAACACTAGCTCCTAAAAACTAACAATGCTTGCTTAACTCTTTGATTCCCTATAATGTATGTTATGGTGGGACATCCTAGATCTTTAAACTTAGGAGGAGCCTTATATTGTAAAATAGAACTAACTTGCTCAATTAAAAAGGTTTACTCCTTCACATTCAACTTCTTTTTTACCGTACACATCTCCTTAAGAAATTTAGCATATGAGGGAACTTGCCTAATAGCATTTAAAAGGGGAATGTTGATCTTGACTTGTTTAAACATGTCATAGATCTCAGCTTGAAGAGGTTCTTGGCTAGGTTTTCCTAACCTATGTGGAAATGGTGCTCTTTGATAATATTCCACCTCCGTTCTTCCTATGCCATCATCCTTCTCCCTAGAACTTACATCAACCTTATTTTGCTCATTATCTTCCTCCTCAACATCTCTTATCATCACATCATCGTTTCTCTCATCACTCCCTTGTGGTTTCTCATTCTCACTAGATGTGGGCTTCTTAGGGTGAATGGTTTTGCCAATTGTTTTTCCACTCTGCAAGGTGGTGATGGCTTGAACTTGGTCATGATTAGAATTTTCCATACATGTGGTTTCACTCATATGGACTTGACCTCTTGGGTTGGGATATGGTGGAGCTAGGAGCTTATCTTTTTCTTAAACACTTAAGGCTTAGTTCAATTTGGTAAGTTGGCTTCTAATATCTTCTAAGGCTTGGTTAGTTTGCTCTTGAAACTTTTGCCCTTGAGTGCTAATACTACCTTATGTTTGCATGAATTGTTGGAGTGTTTCTTCTAAGGATCTCTTATGGGATGGTCGGTATGGTTCTTGCATAGGTGGTTAAATTAAGATGGTGGGGGTGGTTGCTATGGTTGTAGTGTTAATGATCCCTCATTTCTCCACCCAAAATTCGAATGATTCCTCCACCCAGGATTATAAGTCTCAAAAAATGGATTGCCCCTTACTTTTGATTTAGGAAAGGTTTCCTAAGTTGGTCATGTTAAGGTTTTGGGTAAAAAGAACTTCCCTAATGATTAAAATAGTGGAACAATCATTGAGGCCATGACCTTTTTGCTCATATATCACACAAACTTCCTTTTCTGCCTCATTTACTACATGCACCTTTTCGATTTCAAAAGACTCAACTTTCCTAGTCAATTGTGCAATTTTAGCATTAAGTGCATCAAACTCCTTAAGTTGAAACTTACGATTGGCTTGGAAAGTGTCCTTTACCTCAACTGGAGGTAAAGTAGTTTCCCATTGTTTAGTGTTTTCAGCCAATTGATCAAAGATTTCAAAAGCCTCAGTTTTTTTTTGGTAAAAATCTCTATTACACATGGTTGACACAAGTTGCTTAAGGTGTGGTGGAAGTGAGTCATAGAAGAAAGCTACTACCCTCCACAACTCAAAGCAATGATGAGGACAAGCGTTCAATAATTCCTCAAGATGCTTCCATGCCACATGAAAAGACTCCCAGTTTACATGAAAAATTTCATCATTTGACATTGTAAAGTAGTAATCTTTTATGCAAGAAATATTTTATATAGAAACTCGGCTTGCATCTCCCTCCATGTGTCTATGGACCTAGGACGCATGGAATTCAACCATATTTTAGCCTTATTATTGAGAGAAAATGGGAACAATTTCAATGTCACAAAATCCTCTATGCAATTTCTATCCACAAAAGTGCCACACACTTCTCCCAATTCACTAATATGAGTGTAAGGGTTCTCCGACTCCATACCATGAAATATGGGAAGAAGTTTTATCATCCCAGGTTTAAGTGTCAAAGTTTGTTGATTAAGTGGAAAAATAATGCATGATGGATTGGTTTGTCTAGCTGGATGTAAATAAATCCTAAGTATTCTAAAACGTTTTCCAGTTTGAGGTACTTTCCTTATAATTCCTTCGTTTTCAGCTATGGTGTGAGTGGGACTATTAGATGTAAGTGATGTCGACTCTAGGGATGTGGTTGATGGTGGTTCAACCTCTTGATTAAAAGTGAATGTTATAATACCACCGGATCTTACCTGCATACACCAAGTTAATGTAAACTAGCAAACTTTAAAAGAAAAGAAAAGAAAAACAAAACATAGCTAAACTTTAACCCAAAAAATACAACAATAGGATGGAACGAAGTTACCAAGCTAAAGCTAGGCCTCTATAGTTGGAGATGGTGGTGTAATTATTTCTTGCCTAAACGTTTCCTAAAATTCATCTCCTTGTTGTTTTCTAGCAATCCCCGGCAACGGCACCAAAATACTTGTCTGCCTACAAAAAAGTGCTAACCTAAACTCCCAAGTGCAAACTGTGTAGTGCAGTGTTGACTTGATGAGACCAAGATTGTATCCAGAGGGGTTGTTGAAAATTTTAAGGAAAACTTGGATTTGAGAAATCATTTTAAGTTTGAAATAAACCTTCACCAAGAATGATTAGATTTGATTTAAGTTTGAAATTATAAAAGTTTTGTGAAAGAAAACTTGTAAAATAAACTTAACAACTAAAAGTAAAACACAAGTAATTTAAACTTCTTAACAACTTAAAGACTTGAAATAAAAGGATTTATTTTTGTTAATAAAATAAAAGACTTGGTTTAGTTAATGAAATGGTCCCAAACCATTCTAAGTGCAGTATGTTGATAATTCATTCAACCTAACCTTTATAACTAAATCTAAATTTAACAATTGTAAATTTGAATCGGACGATATATCATTTAAACCTTGATCAAGACATGGAACCTTTGAATCACCTCAACAAAATTGTTTAGAGAAAGTTGTGGAAAGTTATAAGGCTTTAACATTGATCAACACATATACTTTTGGTATTCTTATTCAAGCAAAACTTATTGTATATAAGAATGATCGTTATCATAGTATTTGAAGAACCACTTTGAATGAGGCATTGAATCAAACCATTGGAGTACAAAAGCCAATCTTGATTATAATGTCATCTAAGTATATTTTAAAGATTATAACAGTTAATCTTTCATCCTTTGTATCAAGAAAAGAATTTAAATTTGTAAAACCAATGGATGGTGATTACACTTGAAAAGTGTAATTACAAATTTCATAATTCAGTTCAAAAGCATGCATTATCTAATAAATTTCTGAGTTTTGTTAATTTTTATCACTTATTTGGTTTATTTTCTTAATTTAGGAAAGAGGAGGAAGTAATTGTGATTAACAGTGATAGAGATGAGGAAAATGATGCAAACAAGCCTTTGGTATTCTCACACATAGTTCTGGCCTGTACTAGAGCAAGATCCCAGATGGTAAAACAAAGCAGGAAGTCAAGATAGGACACTATGGTGTGGACCATCTCCCAAATGGTGTGGACCACTACAAAGTTTTTAAGAAATACAAGTACACTGTGGTCTAGACTATTTCCATGGGTGGTCCGGACCATTGTAAGTGTCCAGCACCGTTTTGTATTAATTTTAGGGTATTTCGGTTGCTTTATAAATAGGAGTCTTGTAGGGACGTTACAAGGATATAGAGAGGGGAGATAGACAACCGTAATACAGAGTTTTTCTAGTGTTCGTTTGAATGTTTTGAAGAATGATCTTGCGAATTTTTGGAATTTTCATTGGAGCATTATCAATGTTGATTACTTTTCGTTTTGTTTCGGAGTATGGTATTTGATTTTAGTTTTAATTCAATGAATGTTCTTATTTGTTTCTCATTTAGTTTTACATCTTGCGTTGTTATTGATTCAAAAGTAGGCTAAATCATTTTTTTTGATTCAAAAAATCAAGGAATGGTGGATTGTTATGATCATTGTGATGTACGTAGATTTGTGCATGTCGTGTGAAAACATACACACAAAGGCAACAACTTTTAGATTTAATTTCATTTGCTTCAAAAAAAACCTTCGAAAATGAAAACTCTTGATCGAATTCTCTGTAATTACTGATAAGGATTTTTGAATCTAAATCTTTTCTCTCTTTTTATATTTTTAAGATAAACGAATTAGATATAAATCTTAATATTATTAAAAAAACCATATGTTTTATTGATCCAAAATGTGAGTTTAGAATTAAGTATGGGAAAAATTGATGAAACTTTTCACGAAAATATTTTCCGATCTATTTTTTCCTTTACGTGAAACTTAAATGGTAGTAAAAGTACATCACATTGTGAAATAATTAATCCACTTGGATTTGAAAGTTGAATAAAGATTTTATTCATTGTTTCATTATAATCTTAATTTGCATCGCTATTTATCTTTCTGTTTTTAAATTTAGAAAATGTTGATACACTGCTTTAAATTAATTTTAATTACTGTAAGTTTATTAGTAATTAAAAATTGGATCAAACTCCATAGTCAAAATCCTTGAAAACTTATAAATTGTGAACTAAATAGTGAATACTTTTGTCTTGTGAAACCTAGAAAATTAAAACATTTGGTTCCTTGTGGAGATGATCCTGAATTCACTAGGTAAAACTATGCCACACACCCTTGCATTTGGGGGTGTTTTTAGATGTGATTTCCAAAGGCGGTCAAGTTTTTGGCGCCGTCACTAGGGAACCTAATCTTAGTTCTTAGGTTGCTCTAGATTAAAGATTAATTACTACCCCTTTAAAAGATTTTATATTTTATTGGAATTCACTAGTACAGCTGACTACTGTCCAGTGTATTTTATAAATTTTCTATTTAGCTTTTAAGTGCTTGGAATCATAGGGAAAACATTAGACTGATATACCCTGAACACATTAATATTCTCGTCAATCCTGAAAACCTCCTCATAGAACTTTCACTATCATCCTCTTCTACTCCTTTTGTAGAAATGGCAGCGAATGATCAACCTATCATTGCTAGACGTGCAATGAGGGATATATTATAGCAAAATAGGCATACACCTGAATCTTATATGGTATGGCCTGAAAATCAAAGATCTTTCAATTTCAAACTTGGAATGATCTAACTTCTTCCAACCTTTAATGGTATGGAATATGAAAAATCCTTATGAGCATTTAACTAGGTTTATAAATATGTGTGACTTTTAGAGATCAAAATTATCCCATAGATCCAGTATTCCTATAATGTTTCCCTTTCCTTTTTGAGGATAAAGTTGTTAGATGGTTTGAATTCTTGCAACCAAATTCTATCTGTTCTTGGGCAAAAATACAAGCTAAATTTCTTAAGAAAAACTTTCCCTCCTAATCGAACTAATGCCATTCAACACTAGATTTTGAACATTGCTTCTCAAACTAGTAAAACATTTATAAGTGTTGGGAACGATTTAAAACACTTTTACATTCCTGTCCACATCACGGATTTGAAGTTTGGTGTTTGGTAAGTATCTTCTATGGATCATTAACACCACAACTAAAACAATTCATGGAAACCATGTGTAATGGATAATTCTATGATAAAACTCCTAAATAAGCATACAAGTATTTTGAATTCCTTGCCGAAAATACACAAACTTGGGATAATATGGGAACTTAAAACACTCAAGCTGCTAGTGTTGCACTAAACAAAGGTTTACATCAATTGTGTGAAACCAATGAACTTAAAGCCAAATTAGTAACACTAACTAGGAAGATTGAGACCTTGAAAATTTAAAAGGAAACACATACTGCTAAGGAACCCATGGCAAGTGTTTATTACCTTATGTGTGATAGCCAAGAAAATAAGACAGATGATTGCCCTACTATCCTCACGTGTAAAGAAATGGTGCAAGGATAACAATCTAGTGAATTAGCTATCAATTCAATCAACCAATTCTATCCACCATATCGGGGACAAAATCAACAGGGAAATCCATTTTCTAAAACCTTTAATCTGGGCTGAAGGAATCATCTTAATTTTGGATGGAGAAATGATGGAGCATCAATGCCTCAGTAGTTTCATTCTGCTCCACCTCCACCTATTCCACAAGTTCCTATCCATAACCCAGGATCGTCTCAGAATATGGGACCATATCCAAATACACAATTCCTTCCAAATAAGTGGCCCATTGAAGAGACTCTTCAGCAATTCATGGCTACACAATCTACATTGTGGGCCTAAAAGAATCAAGTAATGGATGACAAACAAGGACAGCTAACTCTTATAACCCAAACACTGAGTAATCAACCGAAAGGTTAGTTACCTGCTCAACCACGTCCAAATCCATTTGCTTTAGTAAATAAAGCTGAAGGATCTTCCAATGTGCAAAATAATATACAGCAAATTTAAGCTATCATGATGCTTAGGATTGGTAAAGTAATCAAAAAAAACCATTCATCCTAGGGTGGCTGAGCACGGGAAAGAGTTGGAACCTAAGCAGATAGAGGAAGTTCAATTCCAGATGGAGGAACAAGTATAACTAGATGAAAACAAAGGAAAATAGGAGAAAGACATAGAAGCAGGGAAGAAGAAGGAAGATGAAAAAAAAGTAGAGGTTACTTTAACGGAATATGTTCTTAAACCACCATTCCCTCAAAAATTCCTAAAATCAAAGCGAGATGCCCAAGCTACAGAATTACTAGAGGTATTCAAGAAAGTGAAAATCAACATACCTCTAATTGATGTAATAAAGCAAATTCCTGCATATGCCAAATTCTTAAAGGAATTATGCATGATGAAAAGAAGGCTAAGTGTAAAAGAGAAAGCCTTTCTAACTGAACAAGGCAGTGCTATACTTCCTAGTCATATACCTCCTAAGTATAAGGACCATGGATGCCCTACTATGTAATGTCACATAGGGGATTATTACATCAGCTGAGCACTGCTTGATTTAGGGGTAACTGTAAGTTTACTTTCATACTCAATTTATGAACAGTTGGGTTTAAGAGAAATAAAACCTGCTCGTGTGACACTTCAACTTGCTGGTAGATATGTTAGAGTCCGACGATGAATAGATGAGAATGTATTAGTTCAGGTGGATGATTTTTGCTTTCTAATAGACTTTATCATACTAGATACACTGCCCTTAACCAATCTTTCTGCACCTAATTCTACACCTGTTATATTAGGCAGGCCATTCCTTGCAACTTCAAATGCACTTACAAATTACAGGGATGGATTAATGAAATTGTCTTTTGGAAATATTAAGTTTGAAACTAATATTTTCCGAGCCAGTAAACATCTAAAAGAATAACCTAATGTTCAGGAGGTGGATTCGGTAAAAGCCACAATACAGGATCATATCGATCATGAATCCATAGAGGATCCATTAAAGAGGGCTATTTGCTTCAGTGAGGAGAATCTAACTTTTTCAATCAAATGGTTGAAGTAAAAGCAATATATGATTGGTTAGAGGTCTACCCAATTATGCTTGTGGGAAAATGGGCACCAACCTTTGAGCCATTAGGACTACTGATGAATAAAGCAGAATCTTCATAATTAAAAGCTCTTAATCCTGATAGGAAGCCCCTTCCTAGCAATTTAAAATACGCATTCCTTGGAGAAGGAGAGACATGGCTAGTAATTATTTCTTCTGAGTTACCTACTAAACAAGAATACCGGTTATTAAATCTTTCAAAAAGCCATAAGAAAGCCTTAGGTTGGTCAGTAGCAGACCTAACTGGTATTAGTCACTTCTCCGCACACATTGAATTTATCTAGAAGAGGATGCCAAACCAGGTCGACAAATGCACAGAAGGCTAAATCAGAACATGAAAGAGGTAATAAGAGATGAAGTGTTGATAAAGTGTTAAAATTACTTGATGTAGAAATTATATACCAATCTCTGAATCTAAATGGGTAAGCCCGACACAAGTGGTTCCTAAGAAATCAGGCTTTTATAGTTCAGAGTAAGAATAATGAGTTGGTCCTAACTCGAATTCAAACTGGTTGGAGTGTATGCATTGATTATAAAAAAACTAAATGCAGTGACCCAAAAAGATCACTTTCCTCTTCCATTCTTGGATCAAGTTTTGGAAAGAGTAGCTACGTGCATATTACTGTTTCCTAGTGGGCTATTCGAGCTATAATCAAATAGATGTTTCTTTAGAGGATCAAGCTAAGCTACTTTTACTTTCCTTTTTGGCATATTTGCTTATAAAAGAATACCCTTTTGTCTTTGTTATGCTCTTGCTATCTTTCAGTGCTGTATGACCAGCATTTTTAGTGAAATTGTAAATAAATCGTGGAGGTCTTTATGGATGATTTCTTTATTTACAGTGATTCGTTTGAGTAGTGCTTAAAGAATCTTGATCTGGTATTAACTCGGTGTCAAGAGAAAAATCTATTACTTAACTGGGAAAAATGCTATTTCATAGTAACTAAAGGTATAGTTTTAGGTCATATTGTCTTTGAATAGGGCATCTAAGTTGATCAAGCTAAGGTAGAATTAATTCAGAAACTTCCCACTCCACAATCTATTAAGGATATTCGCCCATTCTTAGGCCATGCTGGATTTTATCGATGTTTCATTCAATTGTTTAGTGAAATTTGAAAACCCTTGTGCCACTTATTAGCATAAGAGGCATTTTTTAAATGGACACCACAATGCCAAAAGGCATTTGAAAAACTCAAGACCTATTTAACTATAGCACCAATCCTTCAATCTTCTGACTGGTAACTTCCTTTTAAACTTATGTGTGATGCAAGTGATTATACTATTGCTGTTGTGTTAGGGAAAAGAAAAGACAAGAAAGCATATGTTATTTACGATGCAAGTAAAACCCTGAATGATGTTCAGCGAAATTACACAACAACTGAAAATGAGATGTTAGCAGTTGTCTTTGCCTTATAGAAATTTTACTCTTATCTCATTGGTTCAACAGTTAGAGTGTATAATGATCATTCTGCGTTAAAATACCTGTTGACCAAATAAGTAGCAAAACCAAGGTTAATACATTGGATTTTGTAATTACCAGAGTTTGACCTTGAAATTAGAGATAAAAAGAGTGTTGAGAATGTGGTAGTCGATCATTTGTCATGTTACCAGTGAATGTTTACTCAAAGGATGAAATTCAAATAAATGATAGCTTCTTAGATGAACAACTATTCAATGTAGCTACATTAATGACATCCACACCTCTAGGGTATGCTGACATTGCAAATTATTTGGTGATTAGAAAAATGCAAAATGAATGGAACCCTAAGGATAGAAAGAAATTCATGAGAAACATCCGAGTTTTCTTTTAGGATGATCCTTAGTTATTTAAATATTGCCCAGACTAAGTAATTTGACGTTATATTCCCAAATGGGAAGTTTAGGGCATAATCGAATGTTACCATTACCAAGCTTGTGGTGGCCATTTCTCCATAAATAAAATAGCTTCAAAAACTCTACAATCTGGATTTTATTAGCCCACCTTATTTAAGGATGTTCATCGCTTCTGTACCACGTTTGATAGATGTCACCGCTTAGGGAGCCTAACCCATAGAAACAAATGCTTCTTTCCCCTATTCTAGTTTTGGAAGTATTTGACTGCAGGGGAATAGATTTCATAGTCCCTTTTTCTATATCTTTTAGGTTTGAATATAATTTAATAGGGATAGATTATGTTTCTAAATGGGTTGAAGCAATTACCACAAGAACAAATGATTATAAATTCGTGCTCAAATTTCTCTATGAGAATATATTTTCACGCTTCAGAATGCCACGAGCAATTATAAGTGATGGAGGAAAACACTTCTGCAATCGGCTTGTGGGTACGCTATTATGTAAATAAGGTATAGTTCATAAGATTGGTACATCATATCATCCATAGACAAGTGGCCAAGTAGAGCTTGCAAATAGAGAAATCGAGTAAATCCTTGAAAAAATGGTCATCCCCAAACTGTAAGGATTGGTCATTACGATTGATTGAATCCCTATGGGCATATCGTACAGCTTACAAAACAACTCTAGGGATGTCTCTATGTCACTTAGTTTACCAAAAGCTGTGTCACCTGCCTGTTGAATTACAACATAAAGCTTGTTAGGCTATCAAACAATTCAACATTAATATTGACGAGGCTGGGTTACATCATAAACTTTAGATTGTAGAGATGGAAGGATTACGAAACGATGCCTATGAAAATTCTCAAATCTCGAAAGAAAGGATGAAGAAGCTCTACGACTAACATATAGCTCGTCGTTCATTTCATGAGGGTCAAAAAGTACTTCTTTATCGATCATCGCTTCACCTTTTTCCTGGAAAATTGCAATCTAAATGGATGGTCCCTTCAAGTAAAGAGTGTTTCTGAACATAGTGCTATTGAAATAGAAATCCCAAAGAATAAAAATCACTTCAAGGTAAATGGGCACTGACTTAAACCATATTTAGAAAATTTTTTGGGATTAGTTGAGTTATGGGATCTTTTAGATCCCCCTCCATATGAGTAGTCTCCAATTGGAGTCTATATCAGATGTATGTTAATTAGTTTAGAATAGTTTTAAAGCTAGAATAACATATTTTTTATTTATTTATCCTTTATAAAAAAAAAAGAACCAGTTTGGACCACAGTCGAGTGGAATTTGTGGGAATGCTCGGTTGGTCCGGACCATTCCCTAAGTGGTTTGGACCCTGTACTTTTTATAAAACCCAAATCCCCCTTTTGTTCGACTGAAACATCATCTTTAAAGTCTTCCTCTCCATGATTCTGTCTCTCCAAACCTCTTTCAAATTGTTCTTTCTACCATCCACAGCACTTGGGTCACTCCAAATCGCTCAAGGCTTGCTTTATCTTCTTTTCCATCTTAAAAAATTGGTAAGTTCCTTTCGCAATCTTCCTTAAACCCTAACTATATAATCTTCCACTTAAATCTTTATCCTTCAAGTTTAGTTCAAATCCTTATTAGATTAAGCCTCCTAAACATCTCTTAATCTTCTTGCTTGTTCTAATTTCTTTCATAAAATTTGTTTGGTTTATCAAAGAGGATTTACCCATGGCTTGAAGTTGTGATTTGGGTCTCTTTCCCTCTCTCAATCAAGGTATATAGCTTTTAAACTCGAATGAGTGGTCTACTCTACTCAATTGCATCAAAAATTTTTCAATCGATTGTGTAATTTATTGGGTAACCAAAATTTCCTATTTTTCCAAGTTTGGACCCGATTATGTGGTTCCTTCAAGCCTATTTAGCAAAAAAATCTTTCAATGACAATTTTTGTTTATATTCTATAGCTTTATTTTACTATTAGTGGGCCACTGGATTTGTGTGGACATAGGGCTTGATTATTATTAATTATCCTACCAATATTATCCCTTTTGGATGTAGCAAACATGCCCTCATGAGTTAAGCAAACTACTCCTAGTCAAATTGGTTCCACCTCATTTGATTAAAATCGTTTTTGGAGAAAACAAGCCGAAACTCAATTTGATGATATTTAGGCTTACAAGCCAATAATAATTGAAAGGTTTTGGCAAATTGATAAATTTAGAGGGGAGGATTTCATGCTATAATAGAATTTTGAGGGCAAATAGTGGTTGGGTTTAATAAGATTTCATTCCAGTTGCATGGTGGACACTGTTAAGGAATATTTTTGCAAATATTAAAGAAAATTTTATAGTTAGGAGGAAAGGCCATGAAAGAATAATCAGTTGGGTTCGAGGAGTTGAAATTGTCCTCACACTTAATGATTTTTCTTAAGTTTTCCAACTTCCCCATATTTCAAGGCTAAAATTCTTCTATCCAGGTGATACCACTGCCTATTATTGCTTAGAAGATCTTTTTAGAAGGTCAAGAGTGGACTGCAGAATATAGGAAACCGGTTTCTTTGTTAAATGACAAATATTAGGCCTTGCACATGTTCTCTTGCACTAATCTCCTACCCCAGAACAAGCATGCTGGCTGTATACTACATCAGGTCCGACTGATAGATGCCACTGGAACATGAATGACGATTGACTTACCCTCCTATTTTTAGCACCATATTGTATATACATTTGAACACCCTAGAGCACTCACAGTGTTACCTTTTGGAGGTGCCTCTATAGAAATTTCAGGAGAAAATGTGCGCATATTACAAATGACATGCCTTTGACCCCAAGAATTGAATTCTTTTAATATCATTTCCTATTCCAGGGTAACACGGCTAGAATTAAGAAGAGAAGAATGGAGGTTGATAAGGAAGGTAGTGGGTCGCATGCTCAGACTAACGAGGAAGTAGTACACGAATAATCAAATACTGAGCTAGCTTCTCAGATAGGTGCATTGGCATATAGAATGAGTCACTTAGAGCTAAACCAAGAGGATGGCCACCAACTCTTACTACAGGTTTAGAGGTCACAGCAAACTGAGGGTCATTTCTTACAGAGCATTCTAGATCACTTTCGAACTCTTCTCATCCACCACTGCAATGATTATCTGTTTTATTTCTTTTCTTTCTTTATTTTTTTGCGTGTTTGTAATTTTTGTAGGTTTAGTGTTTAGATCAGTGCTCTATTTTGTATCCCTAAAACTTTGTAATTCTATCCAATTTTTATTTTGTTCATGTACATTAAGTTTTGACTATGCTGATGATTTTCTTATTTTAATTTCATAACTCCATTATGCCTATCGTTTCTCTTTCATTTCTTTTTACTTTTTTAGTTTCTTTTTATTTTGCTATTTATCTCATGCTTAGCAATATTATGATGATTTCCTTATGTCGTACTTTATGTATTTTGTGTAAGGATAGGTCCATCATGTCTAACAAATCTAAACCATTAGGTCAGGATAAAGATTTTGAGATTTAAATTAATAATCCTAGTGGTGATGATACGTCGGGTAGTTCAAGAGGATTGGTTTGATGATTGTTTTGAAGAGAGTAATTTTTCACCCTTTCCTCATATTTTCCCTCCCGTAATCCTTATAACATCTAACTGTTTCTTATGGGGCAAGGGTGGGATGAGGTAGACTTAGAGATTTTAGTGCACATGGGGTGGACTGATGTAGACATATATGTTGAGTGGCTTAATACACCCATTTATGACACTGACACTGAAATCATAGTCTTATCTAATGATTCGTCACACTTTCATTACGATGATATGCCTCTATTAGAAGATATTCTTGATTCGGGTGATGAGACAGATGAAAGTACTGACATTTTAACCGAGTCTGATTATAATGACCAACCTCCATAAGATTCCACAAAGCTTGATGAAGCTATTGTTGCTATTAATGATGCATTAGCTAAGTATGTAGTCGACATAAGGTATTTCTTTTCTCTTGTCGTCTTTTTTTTTTTTCTGTCTCTTTTATTTATTGTCCTTTTGGTATTTGTTTTAACATCATTAATCACTTGCACTTTAAGTTAGAAGATCTGTTTCTTACTATTGACCCAAGGTTCATAAACTTAGTTTTATAATTGATTTTGATGATAACAAACATTGAATTAAATTTTCACAATT
>QLOD02168115.1:0-12285 GCA_003260245.2 Sideroxylon spinosum
AAATTAGGGCATGCAACGTGCTGCTTTCGTCCGTGATACGCACGCTGATTAATTTTTATTTATTGAGTCACGTTTGACGGGTGGGTGCGTGTAAAGCATGAAGTATATTCCTCGCATTGTTCTCTTTCGCTCGCATTGCTCTCTTTCGCTTTTTTTTTTTTTTTTTTTTTTTGTTTTTGCCTTTGACAAAAACTAGCCCATGTTGTTTCCTTTTTTTCTCTTCTTCCTCCCACCGTAAAGTCCAACTCCAACTTCAACCCAAACCCATGCCTGTGGAGGGCCACCCATACCCAAACTCAAACTCATGCAAGTTTGTGAAATTAACCAAGCCTTTTTCTTCAACTAATTCGGGATTGACTTGTTACGAAATGAAGCCAAAATTAAACCATATAAAACTCTTTTATTTTTGTAGCTTAATTTGAAATCAGCTCCATGAACAAACTTGAAGACGCTTAACTACAACTATGCTTGAGCCTTTGTCAATGAAAGAAACATATCCAGTAGCAAAATGAAACGTAAGGGAAATACGACACTGTTTATATCCAGCTTTTATTGGTAATTGTGAATCTAATCGACTTAAATCTCAATCTGGTCACCGATTGTGCTTCTCATTATGCTAATTTTTAGCATTTTATTGATTCCTGCCAACATAATCAGCAACCATCTCGTTGTTGAAGATAATAACGATAGCAACCGCACTATAATTCGGTCGCAAATCTGGTCACATGTTTTAACATGTCTTGTAGTGTTAGTTGACCGTTTCATTTGACATTCAATTTGTTTATCTTTTACCCAACTTATGGGTATTTTAGATGAGACTTATTTGAATGATTGTGGATGCTTATGATGGATGATTATTATTTTCCCTATTATCATTATTATTGATATTATTTTCCTAATCTATGTGGGTTGCGCGGGCATAATTTAGTTACTTTGATAATCTTATATATTATTCGCTTATATTTAATTTGATCAGCACTTGACCTTATATGTCTTGTCTTTGATCGGACTTAAATTATTAATTCATTTTATTTAAATTCATGTTTAGTTCACTAACTCACATTGTTCCTAGGGCGTTACATGATTAGAATTTTTAACGAAACCAATCAAGTTACTTTTGTATTTGTTTATACTTCTATACGATACACTGTTTAAAAATATTTCTCTTAGAATTTATTTAATCTTAAAATAAAGAATTGATTTGATTTGATTTAATAAATTATATTTTGTGCTTAGAATGCATGCTTAAGTTTAAGAGTTGAGTGAAATTAATTTAAGAGAAATGTCACTAGGATGGAAACAAATCGAGCTTTTATTGAGCTATTCGAGCTTGGCTCGAAAAAAGCTCGATTCGAACAATATTCGAGCCGAATTCGAGCTTCGTTTAAGGCTTGGTAATGAATCGAGCCGAGCTCGAGCCTCAGATGATTCGGCTCGTGAAGCTCGCGAGCTATTCGAATAGCAAAACTACGTCGTTTTGTTCTTGGCAGTAAACCCAAGAAACCCCCCTTCATCTATCGTTTTTGCCGCTTCAAGCTTCAGCCTTTAGAGACAGACTTTAAAAAAAGACACATTCCTCAATGCCTAACCCAGGAAACCCCTGCTCTCTCTCTCTCTCTCTCTCTCTCTATAGATTTCGTGTTTTCCTATCTTTTCTTCTGGTTCACACTTCACAGGTTCAATGGTTTGTTTTGCACTCTCTCACTCGCATTCTCTCTCTCTCTCTCTCTCTCTCTCTCTCTCTCTCTCTCTCTTTCTCTCTCTCTGCCTGAGCTCAATCGGTAGATTTGTAAGGATCTTCGAATTGAATTCAACTTTTGAAAAGAGAAGATTTGTTGGATACCCTAACGGGTCGCCCAATCCACGAGGGTTTCATACCATAAAGACGTCGCTTTGGCCGTCGCCTCTGTCAACTGCGTTCGCTCAAGCAAATTAGGGTTTCGGTTTTTGGGGGGGATTAATCAACTCGCTCGTCTACATTTGGTTATCGCCTTACGAGGTTTTTTTCTTTTTAATTTTTTTTCCATTTATTCCCCACATTTTTCTGGGTTTTCCCTCTTGATCTGATTATTGGTTTCATTTATCCCATTTTTTACCTGTGTCTCTTTGTGATAACTTTCAGTAAGTTGGGAGTTTACTGATGCATTTTGATGTTGTTTCCATGTTTAGTTGCTTCGACAAAGGTTTTGTTTTGTAAAGTTTCAACCAATAGATACTACGATTTGTGTTTGAATCTACCCTCGATTGCTGAAATTTCTTACATGATATTTGCTTCATTGCAAGATTATTCATGTTCTTTCTTTTTCATGGCTCTATTGATTTTGATCGTTTGTACATTTCATTGATTCTAGCAGAATGAAATTATTTAGACTAGGGTTTTTGATGATGTTATATATTTTCTTCGATGTTAAAAAAAAGACTAGGCCCTAAGGTTTGTTGTACCGATGATTCTCTGATGGGATCCATGGTTATGGATGAAGTGATCTATGCATTCAGTGGGTTTAGGACATGATTATTCTGTTAGTCATCATGGTAGTTTCTTACGGTTCTGTGTAGTGGTGTAGCTAATGTGAAATAAGTAACAATTCTATCACTATTGGTCTTATTTGCATTTTTTTACATTCAGCTTAATTGTTTTTCTAGAATATATTTGATTTTTCAATTGTTATTGGTTGTGAATGACAATTAGAATTTGAATTCATATTCTTCTCATCTAGCAAATCATAAATTACATTGTATATTTATTAGCTACTATTGTAACATTCTATTTTAATTATCAGCTCTAAAAAAATTAAAAATAAAAAGTAGAATACAAAAAATTTTTCAAACTACGTCCAAAATATATATGGAATACAAAAACTTTTAGATTTGTTGTTTTAACCTGATCACTGTATTTAAATTTTGCCTTTGACAGAAATGTCGTATTCAACTAGAGAACCCCCCACCATTCCATCTTCAACACACACTTGTGTTTCTTCTTCTCCTACATCAAACAATGAGACTATTGAGATTGATCATACTTATGGAGATGGGCAAACTCGAGATGAAGAACCACCAATAGTGACTAGGGCAAAAAGATAAAAAAAAATCTCCTGTTTGGTTGGAGTTTAAGAAAATTGAACTTCCTAATAAGATGAAAAAGGTCGACTGCAGACATTATAAAACTAAATTATCATATGAATGCAACTGGGCAATAACTCATATGAAATGACATTTGGATTCACGTGTGCTAAGAAAATTAAAGCAAAAAAAAAAATTAAACTTTCAACCAGCGAGTCTAAATGTGAAGATTTCTCATAAGAGCCTTAAGACCGATTGTATGGCACTATATGAAACTGAAAAGAATAAATTGAAAGTATTGCTAAAAGGTGTTAATAAAATTAGTTTAACTACTGATATGTGGAAGTCACATAATGAAAAGATTGGCTACATGGTTATTACAGGCCACTTTATTGATTCTGAATGGTGACTACAAAAATATGTGCTTAGTTTTCGACATGTGACACCTCCTTATTGTGGAATTGATGTGGCTGATGCAATGTACAAGTGTTTAATGGATGAGGGATTGAGAATAAAGTGTTTTTTATTTTTGTTGACAATACTTCTTTTAATGACACATGTTTGAGGATTTTAAAAGAAAATTTTTCAAGAAGCATAAGGTTAGTTGGTGTTGGAAGATTATTTTATATTCGATGCTGTGCACACATCTTAAATTTGTTAGTTCAGGATGGACTTACTGAGATTAAAGATATAATTGAAGATGTGCATGAAAGTGTGAGGTTTGTTAACTCTTCTAAGGCGAGACTCCAGACATTTTGTGAAATAGTTCAACAGTTACAACTTAAAGAAAGAAAGCGAATTTTAGATTGTCCCACTTGATGGAATTCCACATATCACATGTTAGCAAGTGCGTTAAAATTTAGAGAGGTTTTTCCAAGATTGAAAGAAAGGGAACCAAGTTAAAACAATGTGCCAGAATCAAGGGATTGGGATAAAATTGAGAAAATTTGTAAACTACTCAAAAATTTTAGTGTAGCTAGTAGCATTATATCTGGCAGTGATTACCCACTTCTAACTTGTATCCCACTTCTAACTTGTATCTTATTGAAGTATATAGGGTAAAACAAGTTATTGATCAAGCTTCAAATGATGATGATGATTTTATGAGGGTAGTGGAAAAGATGATGAAGGAGAAGTTTGACAAATATTGGGGTGAATGCAATTTAGTGATGTCTATTGCTAATGTTCTAGATCCGAGGTGTAAACTTCTTGGAGTTGAGATGTGTTTTCTTGAAATTTACTCGGATGATGATTGTAAAAGGAACATCGATGAAGTTAAAAAGGTTTTATATGAAATTTTTAATGATTATGTGTAATTTCATGGTGAAGAAGTATGTAGTGGAGGAATGGATTCCTCTGGAGGCGGCACGAGTTCTAGCTCCTATTCAACGTCCTCAGGTTGGTCCAAACTGATGTCTTACGTACAAACCAAAGAGAGTAATCCTTTAGTCAAATCAGAATTAGATATTTCTCTTAAAGAGGGAGTATATATATGTCAAGCAAGTTCTCACACTGATTTTAGTGCATTAGAGTGGTGGAAGACCAATACCTTGAAATTTCGAATTTTATCCAAGATGGCGGCTAATATTCTTGCAATTTCGATCTCTACAATGGCCTCAAAATCTACTTTCAGTGTTGGTGGTCAAGTTATCGATTCATATCGTGCTTTTTTAGTTACTGAAATCGTTGAAGCTTTGATGTGTAGGGGGGATTGGATTCGCGCACTTCATGGTGTGAAGAAGAAGTCAAAGGTTATTAATATAATTTTAACTATTTAGTTTTATTTATAGATAATGATATTAGACCTATTGCAATTTTTTTTTCTTTTGTGTTTGTTTAGATAGAAAAACAACCGCAAAGAAATCACTTTATCCATTTCTTGATAACAATGTGATGCTACATACATGGTATGCATATTTTGTATTTTTATCAATGGTAACATATGTATTTTGTTAAATCTAATTAGATGATAATTGTTTTCTATTGTTTTGCAGCTCCACATTTTGAACTACTGAATTAAGGGACCTATGATGCAATGAAATTTGTCACAAAGTTAATGTGATTTTGCTGTTTTTAATGCCATTTGTTGTTAGTTTATTGACTCATGGATTATTGAAAATTGTATTTGTGACATGGACTGATTGGTGTATTGCTGTTCTTATGTTTGTGAATCCTCCCTTATTGGGACAACTTATGACTCTATTTTTGAGTTAAGTTAATAGAAATGACTTTTTTAATGTTTGCAAGGTAGGCTTTTCAAATATTTGTAGTCTTTGTTCAATTTCTATTATCTCATTATTGTTATATATATTAGAACTTAAGATTTTTATCAATAAGGAAGAGCAATTAAATGCAGGATGGTTGCGTTCTACGCTTTTTTTTTAGTACTTTTTATTATTTCCCTCTATTCTTGTTAATTTCTTACAACATTGTCGTATTCAGTGGCACATGCAATCCTTTATGAAAATCTTATCCACAGAATTTTATATTGCCCTGCAATGTGATCACTGTGTACTAAAAATTTAACACTAGCTGGGTTTTAAATTTAGCAATGGGCAATGCTCATATGGCCTCCAAGCAGTTGCTGATGTTGCTGCCACCCTAAAACCAGTATTTATGATATAGGTAACATTGAAACTGGTGGATAACTCGATTGTGAGTTTTTCTTCCATATGTTACCTTAATCATTGCTATTTGCATGAGAGGCATTGGTGCTGGGTTGGAGTGCATGTCGGTAAACCAGATTGATGGGGTTCCCAATGTTAACTTAAGAGTATGTGTCCCTGACATTTATTAACTTTTTATCTGATTTAAATGGTTTCTAAGATTGGGTATTATGGTATTAACAGGTATTGCACAAGCTCTAGATTGTCTTCTTCTAATGGGAATTACTTCTGAAAATATTGCACAACGATATGGTGTTACAAGGCAGGAGCAAAGCCAGGTGGCTATGAGTGCCAGGCAGTATATTATTTTCCACTTCCTATCATATTTGACTTGAGTTACAAGTTTTATCTGTCGTCATTCTCTTTTGTTTCTTGTTCTTCATTGTTATTGATAGACACTCTCAATCATATGTACTTTTTTTAATTCATTATATGCATATAGTATATTGTTAATTTCTATGCTCTTTTTTGTAAAATGTCATTACTTTTTTAGCAATCGGATATTGTTCTTTGTTTGATCTTCTTTTAGAAATATATACTTTGTTGATGTACCAATCTGGCCCCACAAAGGGTCTGTGTACATGGCAAGCTTTTCTTGGGAATTAAATTAGCTTGAAAAAATGTATATCTTTGCTTTATTTAAGGGATCTATGTGCAAAGTGATTGCTCATGCCAACCAAAGTTGTTCTTGTTAGAATTGGAGTCCCTGTTGATTTACACTACTATTTATTTTGCTGCTATTGGAATGTGAAAATTCGTTTTCAATGCACAATATTTATTTTAATTTTATTTCAAGAACGTATTATAAAAACTGGCTATGGTCCTGTGTCTGTTATTGTGTATAGAGACCAAGACAAGCCAGCATTGGTTACCTATCCTGATTTAGCTCTAAATCGTAAGTGATTGATTTGCTCATTTCCATTTCTAATGTTTTGAACTCAAAAATTTCTGGTTTTTTCTATCTACTTGTTTTATCACCAGTTTTAATTGTTTCATGTTTTAGCTTTAATCTCCGAATCATTAATGTTCATCACCTTGTTTACATTAAACAGATATGTCGTGTTTCCAAGGATTATTCTTTTATCCTGAAGCAGCCTCTTTGCTACTCCACAGATTCTACATTTACCACATCAATCCTCTTGGGCATGAGGTCTGTGAATTGGTTGAATAGTCTACATTTGAAAATTTTTATTATTTTTGATCCATGAATTGCTTGCTTTTTTTTTTTTTTTTCCATTTTTATTATGCATCCTTCTACAAATTGCTATTATTCACATAATTTTGTTTAGTTGGGAGCCGTTGCAATTTGTCCAAATGATCCAGTACCTTCTGTTGATGACTTAGCAGATTAAATTATTGAGGTTCTCAACCATTTTAGGTAATCATGATACTGACATTTACTTGTATCATTTTTCAACTGTAGTTCAAAATTGTTCTATTGATTGATTTCGACACCCAAAAGAGGACTGTTAAGTCTATTATTATATCCTCGCGTGTGTTACTTGCTGGGAAAAGAGGATAAACAAAGACATTTTATTTTGGTTAATTATCTTTATTTCTATTTTTGCTGTACTATTTCTAATCATAACTCTTACCTTTTAATAATTTTTTACCCTATCAACTTAATAACCGATGACATAACTACGATCTCATTTAGGATTGGTGCAGTGATGTGCATGGGGGTAACGGCGGGTGCTTACATTCTCACTCTTTTTGTTGTATGTTTTCTTTGTGATAGTTTGATCTATGCACTTTTAAATATATTTAGATTGGCTAATATCAAGGCTTTGCAACTCAGATGAAATACAGGGAACGGGTTCTTGGCTTGATACTCATATCCCTTTTATGCAAGTCCGCCTCTTGGTTTTCACATGAAATCTGTGATGAAAGTTAGAAATGAGAAAAATTTTGTTCAAATTATGTGGATTTCTGTTTGTTTAATACCTCATTTGCTAGATTAGGTTGCTTATAAAAAATGGATCAAAAATTCAGAGTTATCCTTCCTCTCAGCGAATGTGAACTTAATTTCACTAATTCAAGTCTTTAGGTTCCCCACTGGGAATAAATTTTGTGATTATTCTTTTTAATTTATTGTAAACTGGTTCATTGCCAAAATTGAGGTAGCTAATGATATCAAATGGTTGTTCAAATGTGGTTGTTAACTATTTCAGCATGAAACTGCTCGTGCAGTTTATGAGGATGCTCAAAAGCAGATGAATGACATACACAGTAAAGTTACAACTAAGACTACAAGCATCACAAACCTTCAAAGTGAATTAGATAAAAATAAGCTTGAGGCATTGGAAGCTCGTAAAGCAGAACAAGTGAGCATTTTGTATTCATTCACTTTCTTTTGCATTTTGATGTGTCTTTCTGTTAGTGTTAGATAGATACAATGATCTATTTAATAGTGAACCTTTCAACATCCCACCAGAAAAATAATTCGTTAAAATTTAAGCATCTGGGTGCCTTCTGTTTCAGGGTTTTGCTGTGTTACGAGTCACAAGGACTCCCGGTTTGGTGTGATTTCCATATGCATAGGTCTCTTACTTTTGTGTCCTCGACTCCTTGGTCCTCTTTTTTTTTTTTTCACGGAGTAACGTCTTTTTACCTTCTCAGGTTAAGGGAAGAAGAGGGATCGTGCTGATCAATGCTTAATCCAATTAAACGAGAGCGTGTCTCCAGAATGGATGACAGAGATTCTGCTCAGCTTAAACCAGAGCAGATTCTGAAGGCTGAGATTTCCTAATCTTTTTAAATGTTTAGGTTGACCATTAATTTATGGAATAAAGTAAAGCAATAGGTTGAAAATTTTTATTGATATTCTCTTAATAGTCTAGTGTCATGAACTATAAATTATGCAACCTCTTTGTCATGTAAGGAAACTAAGTTCTCTGATTATAAGACCTTCATTTATGTAATAAAAGGTTTGCTATCTTTATATTTATTTTTTGAACTAGTTTTTCACAAAAAATAAATAAATAAAATGGTGTTGGTTTCTCCTAACGAGCTTATTTCAAGCTCGAATTTGAGCTTATCTCGAACTCGATCTCGAGCTTATCTCGAGCTTTGTATTTAAACGAACCATTCGCGAGTCGAGCTCGAACACTGTATTTCCTTTGACGAGCCGAGCTCGAGTTTCATTAAATATTCGAATTCGAGGTCGAGCCTCTCAGCACATTTTCAAGCCGAGCTTGAACATATAAATAATATTCGGCTTGATTTGGCTCGTTTCCACCCCTAAATGTCATTTCCCTATTTTAGGATAAAGATTTAATCCCCCCAACAGGTGGACACCACAAATTCTCCAGCACAATAATCACATTTTAAGAGTATACAAATAAACATAACATCTCATTTCTAAGTTTATTTTTACAAACACCAAAAATCAACACAAGGTTAGGAATAAACGAAGTAATATACAACTCATTCTTTTTTACCATATGCAGCCACACAGTAAAAGTGTTATACTTAAAATAAAAGAAAATAAACTATTCACCCTTTATTTTAATTATATAATTCAATGTCACTTTTCATTCTCATCACATATTCATTAGAACTCACCCTCGCATTTCATCATAACTAATAGTCTCACAAATAACCAAGAATTAAATTCAACAATAATAATATCATATCACATCATTAACACCACATTTCATTCATCAGCTCTTGATATTACATTATGTCCCATCTGGCAATGAAACAAATATCTCATCACATCATTATCACTATTTTTCAATCATTAACTTCATCACATCATCGTGCCATATATGACAATGGTGAAAAAATATCTCATCACATCATGATTGCCACATGCCCTTCTGGCAGTATCGTGATATATATATTAATATATGATGAATAATTTAAATGTTGACGCAGTACATAGTTGGACCCATTTAACCTATGAGTCGAGTGCTCAACTATGGCTGGTAGCTATAATTAGTATGTTCCCTAGCCCCCATCTGGCCTCATCTTTGGTCCTACTTGACTTGGCCCTCATCTGGCTTCGTCTTTTGTCTCATCTAACCTGACCCCCTTTGGCTTCAATGCACGTGTAATACATATAATCCATGATGGGCAGTGTTATTTATTTATTATTATTTTCTATTCTTTTTATGAATTTAAGATATCACTTTCCACATTTATACCATTACCATAATTAATTTCCCTGAGATATTAATCCACAAATTATTATTCCAATAAATCTCAAATCACTCATCAACACAAATAATTCATAATTTCTCACATAAAAATTATCAACTCTCACATTTATCCTTCCATTCACCATCACATAATTAATTTATAAATAACAAAGATAAACAATCAATATTTTATTATCAACACAAATAAATCCTTTTATAACAATATACGTTTTATCTATAATCATTTCATTGATAATCACAATCCAATATTAACACAATTAATTCATAAACAATTATATTTCTTAGAAATAATTTCCTACAAATAAAAATATCAATTTTCACAACTAATAGAGTTACTTCATGAATAATCCATATTATTATTTTATTTCCTCAACTTCCATTATTCCGTAAATATTCTCCACTTTATCATCAACACAATTAGTTCATAGCTAATTAATATTTTCTTTATCAACATAAATAATTCCTCAAACAAAATATTATAATTTCATAATTGTGAATTAACTTGCTGACATAACTAATATTAATAGTTCTAGAAATAATCCCAATTTAATGTCAATACAATTAGTTTATAAATAACATTTTCTCCTTATTAATACCAATAATTAATATCACAGCAACAATAATTTATCAACTCACAATTAGTATTTCATAACTATTCATAATTCACTATAAATTTATAAATAATCAATTTTTTTATAAATAATTTCTTAAACAAAAATATTAATTCTCACATTTATCTTCCCATAAATAATCTTAACATTAATTCACAATAATCAATACCTCTTACCACAAACAATTAATACCAAAGAACAAATTTATTAATTCACATTTATTATCTTCTATGTTTAAATTCAACACACTCACCAGTAACAACACGAAAGTATTAAGGTGATTATTGTTGACTATCCCGGGATTCTCAATAATTCGGTCAAAATTCTTAACTTTCCTCTTCTTCCCTTCCTCACTATTTTTTTTCTTTTTGTTTGGAGTAACATAAAAAAAAAATATATATATTTGTATATATGATACTCTACAAATCTCTATAAACGTGAATTACGAGATTATAAAATTTAAATTTTTTACTCACTACATAAAGTACTAGACGTTAATTTTTACAAATTTATACAATTCCAAAAACACACTCAACTCTTTAATTAGGTGGCAAGTCCCACACACACCCGACGCCCTTAAAGTCATGCTAGCAACGTGGCTAGTCAAATCATTAATCTAATTAACACATTAATAGTTTAATTAATTAATTTACTAATTAATTTAAATTAAAACTAAATAAATTTTAAAATAATACCAAATTAACACAATTAAAATGTATGAGCATAAAATAAAATTAATTTAATAATATAGTCTAAAAATAATAAAAATGTAGGATGTCATAGGAAATATCAAACTTAATCATGTTAATAAGAAATATAAAATATAAGGATAAATTTATCCACTTATTTAGATGACTTAAAAAATTATAAATTCTTATCCAATTTTATTATTTTGGGCTAAATTTTAACTGATATGAAAATTTCAAGGTTGAAGTTATGAAATAAAATCATATTCAACTCATTTAATTTTTATTTTAATTTAAAACACAAAAGTTAGCATAAATTCTTACTAATAAATAAAATTAAATCCCATTAAATTTACAGTCCTAAACAGAGCGCAAGGAGAAAAAAAAACCTACACATTCCTCTCCCTAACTTGATTTCAATAGTGATGCCTTAGAAGGCCCTTAACCGATCATCATAATTATATTATATAAATTTCTTTTATAATATGTTTTACAATTTTTTTTTTTTGGGTGATCAGCAAATAATATTTTACACTACTGTAATCACGAATTAGATCAAGTGTCATCCACCATGTTTGTTTGAAGAGATCAGTAATTACTATTGGGTATTATTTTATTTTTACTAAAATTGAATTAATTATAATACTTCTAATTTTTCATTGACAGTTAAAAACATATAAAAAAAAAAAAAGTTTAAGCTAGTGCAATTAGCAGAAGGAGCTACCCATACAATTAGATCTCCTTCAAAATGAAAATCATAAACACTGCAAAGGACCGCAAATTAATAAATCATGCATCCATGATCATTTCATTAAACTTCACTGTGTTGTTTTTCTTTTCCCAATATTATTATACACAGCCACTCCGAGTCCAAGCTTGGTCTTTTATATAAAAGGAAAAAACCAAGCAATAACGTTTACATACAAAAGAGCCAAGGGAGTAGGGTTTTTTTTGCACCCAAAAAAAAAAAAAAAGTCGGGTCGGGGCTGCTTCCGCAACAAATAGCTGACCACGAAAATGGGGTGATTTAATAATAATTTTTGTTTGTTTGAAGGACTGGGCGGTTAATTTCTCTGTTTTACAACATATTTTTCCCTTT
>QLOD02168138.1:0-12282 GCA_003260245.2 Sideroxylon spinosum
TCTTCGATGGTGTTGATGTATGAAGGGTATGCTTGAGAGAGATAACCAGATGGGTCAAGACTATAATAATCATGATGCGGGTCCTCACCAGGAGAGGTGTAGCCAGCTGATGATACATTAATGAAAGAAACATAGATGATCAATGGGAAGAAGATATATTTTTGAGGTGCCATTATAAAAGAAAAGATGATACAAAAGGGGTGTGTGTATAGATATATGTATTTATGGAAGATTACTAATGATCAGTAGAGAATGATAAAGAGAGTTAATTAATAAGCTATGCAATGTAATGATATATGTCTTGTATATTTATAGAAGACAAAAAGGGTTTGGTTGGGGGGACCTTCAAGGGTTGAGTCTTGATTGTACATGACTTCCTAGGTATGGGCAAGAGATACGAGAGAATTAGACGAAAGAATCTCTTGGAGTATTGGGTTGAGGGGAGTTGCTTATTTTGCTCCATATACGTATGTATTTATAGATATACATGCATGCATGTAAAGGCGAAGTCATAAAATCCTATCAGAGCAAACACTAATTATAAGATACATAGATAATTAATGGGGTATCATGAAAACAATAAAAAAAACATTTTAGATAATTAATGGGGTATCATGAAAGCAATAAAGAAAACGTTTTTGACTGTGTGGTCAAATATTTTTTTAATCATATTAGATAAACTAAGTACAATTACATTGATATTATTGGATTGAAATTTATTTGTCATTGGGTGGACACAATTACTTTGGGTTAATTTTTTTTTAACTAGACACGATTAGTATTGAGTTAAACATTTTTTTTTTAAATAGACATAATTAAACCTAGAAAACAACATATAAAATTTTTTTTGAGGTTGGGCACATGTCTCCCTGGGCCACCCTTGGCTCTACCCTTGCATGCACGTGCATGGAACTGTGTATGGAAGTACAACAACATATGCATAATTAATTTAGTACCATATATACACTTTATTACCCCTTGCGTTATATGAATATGGAAGTCAAAAAAGAAAAAAAAAAAATCATAACAACAAACAATTATAAAGAAGGAAAAATAAAATGAGAAAGAGAGTAAAATTATATAAATACTGTAATTGTAACGGTATTTTTGAAACTGATTTGTGAAGGGGAAGTAAAATTATTAGTTTATATTATTTTGTTATACTTAATTAAGTATAAAAATTAAATTTTTTATTACAAATATTTATTGATTATCTTATTATTTTTCTAACTCAACTGAAAAATGAAATGATCTTGACTTTTTTTTTTATTTTTACTTGGTTTTACTTTTTCACTATTTTTTATTTTTATTTTTCGTTCATGAATCCACAAACATAGCCTATTTAATTGCTTTTTTTATGATTAATCAAACAAAAAAAAAGTAATTTTTCTATAAATATCCATTTACTTTTCTCCTAATTTGTCCGATCCAAACAAATTTATAACCTCTTTTTATTTTTCAATGATTTTTCTTTAAATTTTTGTTTTTTAACACTAAACCCATGATCCAAACATACTATAAACTATTTTACTGGAGAAATTTTTTGATAACTTGTACTCAAATGGGAAATATTTTAATACCAGAAAATTAAGTATATTGCCATTTTGAGTTTTGAGGCATAAAATAATAAAGTAAAGTATATGTATACATAGTCTTTTATATATGTAGCCAGCAATTTTACATTGTAATGATATAAGGGCTTGTCCATGCATGCAGCTGCAATGCCCACATGACATATATATCTATGTATTAATATGTGCCTGCATACACCAACATAAGCTATTTGACATGGTCTTGTGTAGGAATTTCTCAACGTGGGAAAAAAAATTATGTTTATTGTTGGCCTTCTAATTCAGAAATCGTCAGTGCATTTATCCACTATTTTATTGATTAATATGAGGTACATGAACCATCAAAGTGGAGCTCATGACGTCACAAATAATACATTTGATTTTAGGATTGTAAAACTAATCAAAAAAATTAACCGAAAGATACTCGAATTTGACTCGATAATAAATTTACTTAATAGAAAGAAAAATATGAAATATTATAATTTTAAACTCGTTTTATTATTAAATTTAATCAAATATTTTTTTAAACTAATACAAGATAAATATGTTTCAAAACATCAAATTATTAAGTACTTGTTTGGAGCATAAAAAATCACGAAAAGTTATTAAAAATATTCAATTTCTAACTATTTTAAATTTTCTCAACAAAAAATCTTCAACTTTTTTTAACTTTCTTCAATTTAGTTACTTTTTTAAAAATTTTTAATTCTCTTTTGTACGCTAGGCATACTCTAAAAGTCAATTGGAGATTGATTTTGTCTTTAAATAATAAGAAAATTGAAAGTTTTTGGAAATTTGTGGTTTTTTCATAATTCTTTGTTTATTTATTTAATTTTTATTTATAGCTAAAAGTTAAACTAACTTAGAAAGACAATTGAACTCAGATTTTTTATTAAAAAAGTGAATTTTGACTCGGTAGAATAGCTTAGACAATTGTTTCAAGTTAATTTGTATTTATGTATAATGCTGTTGGCTAGAGCAGGACACTTGTCATTTTGGGATTCAATTTTGAAGGCGTAAGTGTCTGGCACTCTTGATGCTAGCATCACAAAGAGAGCTGCCGTAGAATTTCCTTAATTTTGTTGAAAGGTAGCTTGGTATAGGGATGGGTTTTGGAGTAGACATGTTGGTGACTTAATTCTCCAAGGATTTGTCCTCGTGTCTTGATGATTCCAGACTCTCTCTCTCTCTCTCTCTCTCTCTCTCTCTCTCTCTCTCTATCTGCACACACATTCTATGATTATAAGGTTCCATGATCTTAATTGAGAGAGATTAAGAAACCAAATTAATTTGGAGATCTTGTGTCAATTGAAGATTATGTTCTTTAGGGTCCATCCTATAACCTCGCCTAAATCCTGCAAATTAATTTGCCCACTCTTAAAACTAAGGATCCGATTGATCATTATTGACTTCAAATCAATTAATTAATTTAAGATTAAATTATATTAAAATATAAGTGATAAGAGTTAATTTATGTAATAATATACTGAATTTGTTTTGATTATTGCTACTAAAGTAGTAGTGTTTTATAATATAATGGAGTCATATTATGAACGCTTTGTAATTAATACATTTTATGATGATTTAAATCCCTCATAGAGAGGGTGTTTGGAGTGCTAAAACAATGAAACTTTTAAGAAAATTTTGTACTAGTGCTACCATGTATCATACAAAAAAAATAGAAAAAATTAGAAAAATATGTTAAAAATTGGATAAAGTTGGTAAAAGATGGATTTAGAGAATGTTGGATATTCCTGGTATGAATAAAGTTGAAAAAAAAAATTGATCATGTTAAATTGATCAAATTCATAATTAAATTCTTATCTAAATTAATAAAATTAATATTTGAGAAATTATCTTTTAACAAATTATTATTAAATTATATGATTTCAAATCTATAAATACACGCGATGTAAAAAGTAAAATCAATGTTATACTTTTGAATGAATTTTAATCAAGTTTAATTTTTGGCCCAATTGAGAACTGTAGGCCCAAAACTCAAAATCCTTCACGTTTCGCTTTCCACTTGCAAGGATCACTACAATAAATGAGGCTCAAACAATTCTTCTATTCTTTAATTCTAGCCAATTAAATAGCCTTAGAATTTTATTTATTTATTTATTTATTTGTTTTTGTGAAAATTTAGAACCAATACCTCTTTTCGTTTCTTTAACGGACCCTTTAGTTTGTTATTTATTCAATTTTTGGTATTAATTTAATATCATATAAAAAGAACTACGAGAACTCCCTACTTGCATTTCCGATATGACAATTAAGCTAATAACTCTTATATATATTTATTCAGCGTTGAAAAATGTGGTGAACTAAAATTTTATTTAGAAATTAATAATTTGAGAGAATAGATAAATTGGTGCAACTAATATTTTGTTTTTGAACGACTTTTATTTCCATGGTTTTGGGTTAGCTTATTTCATTTTGACTGTTTTGGATCATTAAACTAAACTTTACAAGACAATATAGGCTTAGTAGCATTTTTAAGCCTATTGGTTAAATGACTATTAAACTGCATGTTAGTTGGGCCAATTATTTTACATACCCCAAGGGCAATTTTTACTTTTATTTTGTTTATTTACTTATTTTTTATCTTGTCCCTTTTATATAGGCTTTAACCACCAAATAGTTTGGGTGGAATGATCCGATGAAAATGACATGATACAAGGAGGGCATTCAAAAGGCTATGGATTAATTTGATCAACCTTTTATATAATGGATTGGAAATGTATTGTGGCATTAACAATTATATATAGATCTTGATTGGTTAAGCCAATTTGCGTTTATTGATTAAAACTTTAATGGGGTCCAGCTCAATAATGGGTTGAGAGAGACACCAATCATGATATCAGCTGAGACTGAGGGTAACTACAAGATCAAAAATTTTAGGTGTTTGAACACCCATAAAAATATATACATATATTGTTGTTATTATTATTAATTTTTTAATCAAATTTTATCATGTGTCATTTTTATATTAATTTTTAAGTTTTTTTTTTTTTTTTGGTGATAAACCAAACATCATGTTAATTATATACATCAAAGTTCATTCTCATTTGAATTAGAATTAGTGCAGTTTTCGATAATTAGGAATTTAGATGGTAGTTCTCCTTGACCAATTTGGATTACATCTAAACTGGGAATGCTGAGCGATTAATTATGGGATGGTGGTATTTTCTTGTTCAATTAGTAATGGATCAGTACAAAAATTGTAGATGGACAATGTCTCTGGATCCTTATTAAAATCATTTTCTGTTTTATGATTGTAATGATAAGCATCTATCGTATCGATCTGAATCATAGTATCTTTTCTTTAATGAGTCAGCATGGCTTTTTACAAGTTTAACTTGGCCCATTATGTAACCTGAAGATCACGTCCTGAAGATTGGCATAATTTTGTTGAACATATAAAGGATCAGAACAGGCTAGGGCTAGAGACTATAGAAACCTAAACATGAGATTTATAAAGAAAAAATACGAGACTATATTGAGGAAATTGTATTTGGACCCTTCCATCAGAATGTTTAGAGTAAACTTCGCCTTTGCAGCCAGAAGGGTTTGGGTTTGTGAATGGGTTTGTTCATAAGAGGTTACCCAAGAATCAGGGGGAAGTTTTCCCAAATCAGCAGGAGAAATTTGTTTGGGGACAAAGGTACAAGAATGAATGCCATTATTATTATTATTATTTTGTGTTTAGAAAAAAAAATTAACTTTTTAGTAATCAGTTTTTTAACTTTTTGTTAATTTGATATTTTTGCTATTTATGATTAAAAAAAATGTTAGAGGATAAATTTGATTATTTCAAAAGAAGTTAAATCTCAAATGGAGCCTAATAAATAAATAAATAAATAAATAAGAAACAATAAATATAGTAGCTGGGCTCAATAAGTTTGGTTTGATTTGTTGTACTGGTCAAGTTCCTAACATTTGGCATCAGAGCAGCCTCTACGTCTTGAGTTCGAGTCATGATAAGCACTACTTAGGAAAGAGTTATCTGGAGTAAAGTGAGTGTGAGCCAAAAAGAGCTGCTAACCACCAGAGTGAAAACTGCATAGAGTGATGTTTTAATTTGGCGTATTGGTCAAGTTCTTAACATTTGGTATTAGAACAGTCTCTACGTCCTGAGTTTGAGTCATGATAAGGGTTACTTAAGAAAGAGCACGTCTTGAGTTCAAGTCACAGTAAGTACGACTTATGAAAGAGCTACTTGGAGTAGATTGAGTGTGATCCAAAAAGGGCTGCTTACCATCAAATTGAAAACTACATAAAGTGAAAGCCGTGCGTGAACGTTGGCTTTGGTCCACAACATAGAGTGAGAAGTACTTAGGAAAGAGTTACCTATAGAGTAGAGTGAGTGTGAGCCAAAAAAGGTTGCCACTACCAAATTGAAAACTACATAGAGTGAAACCCGGCTTGGACGTCGGCTTTGGTCTACTACATAAAGTGGGAGGGTCCACTACATATTGGAAAATTTTAAATTATTTAGATAATGTTTGTTTTTGTTATGTAAATATTTTTTATTTGTTAGTTTAATAGCTGAGTAGTTGAGTGGTTAGTCGCGGTTAATTACTATTTTGTAAGATAGTGATTATGTTTTCAGTGTAGAATCTATATATATATATATCTTAGTTATTAATGAAAAGGAGGTGACAAATTTTAAAATTGATCTTATGATCGTGTTCTTATTCAACATCTATTTTATTCATTTGGTGCGCATGCAACAAATCAGAGAGCCAATTGTGAGCGTATCAAAGCCTATCCCATTAAAGCATTTTAGAGCAATGACAACAACAAAATCAGAGTTGTTAAAATGATGATTTACTGAAGATTGAAACTCTTATCTTGGAAGCAATGGAGATAAAATGCCAAATTCAAGAAAATATGCATCAATGGAAGAAGGAGTTTCAAGTGATTCATCAATTTCAACTCTTCTAGCTAAGATTACAATCAAAAAGCTTCTAGCTAACAATAAGAAAGCTTCAACTCCAGTTAAGGATTATGATGATTTGAAACTTAGTCATGAAAAGATAATCAGATATCAACTTCAGTTCTATCCATTAAGGATGGTCATTACAAACTATGTGTGCTCTAGATGGTTTAACGAGCTGCAAAGGTAAGGAAGTACGATTTATTTAAACCATGAGGACAAAGTTTTCATAAGGGGGAAGGACAAGGTTTTTATAAGGGGGAAGGATTATTGTGTACGTAAATTTTTGAATTATTTTGATAATGTTTGTTTTTGTTACGTACATAATTTTTATTTGTTAGTTTAGTAGTTGAGTAGTCAGAGGAGTAGTTGAGTGATTATAGGATAATGGTTAGTCGTAATTAGTTGCTATTTTGTAGGATAGTGATTGGATTTTCAATGCAGAATCTATATATATATCTTAGTTATTAATGAAAAGTAGGAGATAGCTTTCAATCTTTTTCTCTCTTATCCCTATCCAAATTTTATTTCTTTCATTCTCTCTTTTTATTTTTTTTCTCTCTTTTCCCTATCCAAATTCTATTTCTTTTATTCTTTTTTTTTTTTATCAAAAAGTGTGCACGTAATATTGTTTTTTGCTGATAATTGTTATCATATATGGTTAATATAACAAAAATTATATCAATGAAAACTCTTTCAATTGGAAAAAAAAAAAAGAGAAGAAAAAAAAAAAACACTACAACCCTCTCAGCCATTGCCGTTTAAATCCAGCAAATTAAAGTCTAAACTCAATTCTGCAGCGCATCAGTGTTGGCGTTCATATTTAAACCTAAGTTCCGTCATCCTTGAACTTTATTAAAGATTCAACAAACTCAATAAGCTTCAACTGTAGCTTGACTTTCCTTTTCCATCATTTTGAGTGTTGTCTTAGAGCTTCAAAAATTTACAAAAAGGATATATTTGTGCCTTTTAGGAGCACCACAATGACTATCAACAATGAGAGAAACCTGACTTTGTTCTCGTGGAAAAAGAAACCCAAAATTGAATTTGAACCACCATCTTACTGCAATGACTAGTTTAGACTGAACGAGTAAAGATCCAACGAGTTTGGTAATATTGACATTTTTCTGTTTAAGTTTAATTGTTTATATTTTTTGATTTCTAGTTTTTATTGTTATTTTTTTCTAAAAATAAAAAATAAAATTACGTTTGAAAATATAATTTTGTTTACAATAATCAATTTTGACAAAATATTTAATTTTACTATTTTTTAGATTAACTTAATGTAAGAATACGTATTTCATATTAATTTAATTAAGTGAATTAAATTAATTATTATTCAAATTATATTATTTATTAAAAATAATTTAATAAAGTATATTTCATATAAATTTTAATATTTAAATTAATTCTATTATTTGTTAAAAATAATTTAATAAAAATATATTTTAAATTAATTAATCAAATTAAATGAATTATTAATTTGATTAAATTAAATTATACTATTTATTAAATATAATTTTATTTTAATAAAATATTTGAATAAAATAATTAATTTTAATATAATGTAACAAAAATAGACAAATTATGTATTAAAATTGATAAAATATTTATAATAGAAAAAAATAAAAGTGAAAACACTTTTTATTTTGTTTATGTTTTTTCTGTTTAAGTATTCTATATTTTTTTTAGCAACAAAAAAGTAAAGATAGGTTTAAGAAACACGTTCTTTTTCCCAATTTTAAAAAACTGTGAACATAAATAGAAGAATAGTAAACATAAATGTCACCAAACGAGTTAGACCTTATAAAATATACTTTTGTCCCATCATTATTAAACTTTTGTTTATAGTATAATTTTCATTTGCTCTTATTTATACTAAAAACTTACTTTTGCTCATTGTAATTATAAATTTTGAATCCTCCCCTACCTAGGAAATGATGTTTTAAGTGTTAATGAGCTAATGCATAATACTCAAACAAAGAAAATTATGAAATGGGGAATAGAATCAAAGATAAGGTTATAGTTATTGCATTTGGAAGTACGCATACTCGAGATACAAAAGTAATGAAATCTAACTTGCTTTACTTGTTAACCAAGAAACGCATAATAATTATATATTAAAGGCGGCTACGTATACGCAATTCTATATGAAAAAAGCTATGTATGCTTTCCTTCCCAAAGAATGTTGCTCAGAATTTTTAAATTCTTATTTTTTAAAATTAAAAAATTGTGTTTACCAATCTCCAATACAAAATAAATAAACTAATTAATCATTCCAAAGAGTTGTGTTATCAAAAAATTTTAGTTGTTTTCATGTAACTTAAGATTGGATTGAAGTCACTATTCTTGTGATTCAATATTTGTGCAAGAGAGGAGAGTTACCGACGGAAAAATGTATATATAATGATTCTAACTTAGGAGAAATATATCTGTAGATGAACATAAGTGTGAGTTAGGAAATTAAGAAAAATGAAAAGAACTGTGGATTTGGGAGATATTCGTTTCTTTTCTTCAACTTCAAAAAAGTGAAAGCAAGAATAGTATCAACCGTATATCTTTTAAGTGCATAGGAATTATATATATTACCCTAGTTGCAAGTAATGAAATATTCCCTTGTGTAAATTATTTAGTGAATAGTTTTAATAAATTTTTTGTTTTATTTATTTATTTCTAAAATAACAGAATATATTATACTCTTTTTTTACTTTGTTTTTTTAATGCCAAAACAAAGAGGACAAAAATTGTCTATAATTCATTACGTTGGCAGGTAAATATTATATACGCAATCACTTTTGATTACTACATAAAGCATACTCTTTATTATTGTTTTTCTTGTTAGACACAGTACCTACCTGATTTGTTGGCATAATTAGTCTTCCAATTATTAAAGTATTTAATTTAATTTAGTCAAAGAACAAAATGGTGGTTACTTAGTTTTGCTCTACAGAATCCCCTCATCTTAAACAACTTGATTAATCAACTTACAAATAAAAACAATTAGGCTTCGTTAAGTTCGTTCGGAAAATTAGGAATTTTAAATTAATTGATTTAAAATTTAATTATATTAAATATAAGTGATATAATTGAATTATGTAATAATATACCGGAACTTTTTTAATAGTTAATAATGATTACAATGCTAAAGCAGAGCCATTAATATGAAAAATTTTAAGTAACTACCCCCTTTTTTTTTTTGGTGATGATTTGAAATACATCGTAAAATCATCATCTTAAAATCTATTTAAATTTATGATAAAAATCCCTAACTAAATTAAATAACAAAGTTATATATCAAAAAATTTTCTTACCTAATAAACACCAAATATATTGATTTCAAATTCATATATTCAAATTCAATCTTAAATTTAAAAAAGCTTTAAATATGTTACTCAACCAAAATTAATGAATGATGTAATTGAAAATAGAACCCCACACCGATATATAGTATTTAATTAAAAAATATTAATATACAAAAATCGCTATAGAAAAATAACGTTCTTTTTCTTTATTTTTTCTTTATTCCAGTCCAAGAACTACAAGCAACGAATATTCCTTTTTCTTTTTTCTTTTTTTCCTTTTAATGTTTATGTCTTTAACAACTATTCAAGTGATTCCACCAGAAGTCGATCTCTCTATTTACATTGAGAGCAGCAATAGTTATAATTCACCCATTAAACTTTACCATCTTCGTCGCACAAAGAGCGAGAGATGGCACTAATTAAACATCCTTTCCATATTCATCGGCTTTCCTTAGTTCTTCGTAATGAGAAGAATGAAAGTACCTGCGAAGCGTGCGGGCAAGAGATCTTAGGTTCTTCCTACGGTTGTCGGGAATGCAGTTTCTATCTGCACAGAATATGCGCCAACCTGCCCAAAGAGATTCACAAAACTGTCGAAATATATGGCCACACAGAGCACGCGCTTAAGCTCCTTGAACGATCACCTTATCCTCGAGATTCTGTGCGCTGTGACGACTGCCGTGAAGATTTCAAAGCCTTCCTTTATCATTGTACCCTCTGCAGCTATGATGTCTGCTTATTATGTGCATCAAGGGAACAAAATGTTCAACACGAAAGCCACAAGCATGGATTAAGGCCTTTACTCCGGACAGCAATGATCCTTTGTGATGCTTGTGGTACAAAACACGAAGGCCATTTCTATCTGTGCCTCAATTGCAGATTCTGTGTTCATGAGGATTGTGCTTCATTGCCAGTCATCATCAAATTCCGGGAACACCCTCACCCTCTCATCCTCTCCTACTCTTCCCCACTCAAAAGTTTCGACGGCGAGTTCAGATGTGGTATTTGTACGCAAAATTTGAACAAAAATTCATGGCTTTATCACTGCAAATCTTGCGGGTTTTATGTCCATCCGACGTGCCCGGCAAATATAGGGTAATCTTCTACGATGACGCTTTTTTAAAATTCTATTTTGTTTTCATTCTTTCAACCTATTTTTATCCATGTATTATGTCATTCGATTTACATTCTAATTTTCCTTGATTTTTTTTTTAATTTTTTTCTCTCTCCCGGTTAGATGTGAAATTGTTGACAATTTTGGTGACGCTGATGAGGACAGTTTGATGAGCTTGCCCAAAGATGAGGAAACGGACCATCTTTTTCTCAAAATTGTCAAGCAATTTTGCCAGGGAGACAACAACAGAGAAATCGAGCTAATTAACGAATTCGGATATGAACTTACCCTAAAAAGTGAGGAGGAGGCATTGTCCACCGGCAAGAAATGTATTGCTTGTCTGTTTCCCATCTCGAATGATCCATTCTACACTAGTTCTTGTAGTGATCATGATGACATATTTCTCCACAAATGGTGTGCTGAGCTGCCGAGTGAGTTGCAGCATCCTGGTCATCCGCACAAGCTTATCCTCCATAGAGAGAGAGAAAATTTGAGGTGTCGCAACTGTCAATGTGCTTCAGAAGGACCTAGATTCCAATGCAGAGAATGCAATAACTACACCCTTGATGTAAGGTGTGCTTCCCTTCCAAACGTCATCAAGCATCAAGTCCACAAGCAGCACCCCCTTTATCTGAGCGTGGATTGTCTCTCTGAGTCTCAGCATTGTGTTGCATGCAATCGAGATATTGATGAGTTCTCGTATGGATGCAGCATTTGCAACATCAACTTGCACTACACCTGTGCTCTGTTGCCACTTGAATTTAAGCATAGGTATGATAAGCATCCATTTACCCTGAATTATCATTCAATCAAAGATGATGAATACTATTGTGAAATTTGCGAGGATGATATAGATCCGATGTTGTGGTTTTACGATTGTAAAAAATGCCGACAATCTATTTGTGTTCGATGCATGTGGGAGGACAAAAAGCCATTTCCACATATCCCTAGTTGGGTCCGAACCTATGTTTATGAAACTCACCCGCACCCCGTCCAACTGGTTTCAACCTCCGTGTGGATATTTTCCTATTTGTGTGGCCTATGCGGAAAGTTCATATTGGACGACTTAGCCTATCGTTGTAAATCCAATGATTGTAGAAAGAATTTCCATATGAATTGCATTAAGAAATAACAGATGGATTCATCGGGATAGTGGATTTGACCCATTGAAGAGCATTCTATACATGTGAAGCGTTGGAGGACAAGAATGGCAGATAAATGGCTAGGTTGTGTTATATATATATATATATATATATTCTAGTGTGTTTTATGAATATACTGTTAGACAAGATGATGCAATGGTGCAGCGGCAGAGATGCAATGGTGCAGCGGCAGAGACCAGCTGAGCTGTAGCTG